>CAJHQP010005012.1:0-49630 GCA_905132765.1 Moricandia arvensis | reverse complement strand
ATGGATCGATCGATCCATTTATATGAAAAAAATGGATCGATCGATCGGGACAGCCTGTGTCACCTTTCATGTGCTGGACGAGTTTGGTGGATCAAGTGGCCTAACTTTCTCTACCTTTTCTGAAGAGCCAAGTTTACATTTGCCTTGTAAAGGGTCAAAAGGTGTGTGCAAATGGGATAAAGTGGAAGAAACATCAATGAGTGTGTTTTATTTTAGATCTAGATCTTAACTTTGTAACATGGGGGTGGGTTGTTCTTCACCTATAAATAGAACCCCAAACCCCATGGCAAAATACACCATCTCCTTCTGAGTCTTCTTCTGTCTAATAGAGTTTATCACTTTCATTTTAAGTCTTGTTTTGCATTCTATTTTGAGTTCTTATAATTGTTCTTATTATTCTTAAGTGTTCTTGAAGTTTATGTTATAAAGTCTTGTTTTCTTTAGTTATTCTCTTCATCTACATTCTGTTTCTTGTTTTCATATATTATATCATCTTGATTATGCTTCTATCCATCATGGGATTAAGTGTAAACAAGATGATTAGTGAGTAGTCATCCTTAGGATCAATGGGTTAGGTAGATTAATGGGTGGTTAGAAAAGAGTTAAGATGTTCTAATGGTAAAATGCTTAAATTTCTATGCTTACTAAGTGTTCTTAATGCTAGATTGATTTTGGCCATTTTAATCTAGATTCTAAGTGTTTGTAGGACATCGAAAGTGTTTGCATAATGCTTGAAATAACTTAGTATTGCTCTAGTGAACAAAACGAACGGAAGTTGATGTTTAGATTGCTAGATGGCTAGTAGACTAAATCTTAATGTATGTTTGAGTGAACAAAACGAACGGAAGTTGATGTTTAGTTCATAATTGCATAAGGGTTTCTACCATCGAAAGTGGATTAACCTATATTGAATGAGATCTAGGCCTATAGAAAGTTATATTTATTTGAAGCTAGACACCTTGATTTATAACTACCACCCTGAAATCGATTGCCTAAATACCCATTGGTTCTTCTTTGTCATATTTGTATTAAAACTTGATTATTTCACATTGTTCTTGCCACAACAAACCTTATCGGATTGCATTTAGATTAAGCACAACCTGTACTCTCTCTGTCTCACACTCACTTAGGATTGGATTGACATCCTTTCTATACTACATTGATTTGCTATGAGGTTAAAAAACTCTTATCATCCACACTTACTGGCTGGTCGAATTCCTATTCTGAGAGAAAAATGATTGTTGTAGAGTCATCATTTGCTAAAGACAAAAAAAATCAATCCACGAGATTAGGGTAAAGAAACGTCATCATTTGATAATAGCTTAGAGATAAAGAAATGTTTCTTTGGAAAAACTACCTCGTCCCCCAGACGAACCGCCGATGTTGCCCTGAACGGGTGCGCCGTCTGGTCCGGAGACTTCGACAGCCTTGGTATGTCCGCTGCTGTCGACCTCAGTCTCGAACTCAACGGATTTATCAGGGGAAAGGGTACGGCAACCCTCAGATCTGATGGAGGACTGCTGAACAAAGAGATCGTCACCACATTCTTCGGGTATGATGAAACCAAAACCTTCTAGGTGTCGAACCACTTCACCGAGCGTCTGCGTCTCTCCCCACCGTTGTTTATATCACCGCCAAACATTCTGATTTCAAATCTCTCTCTCTCTCTTGTCAATGACACGAAGTGGAAGGAAGGGTCCAGGAAGAGGAACAGAAACAGGAAGAGTGGGAGAAATAACTATGGTTTTGCTAAAACAAAAGGTCTTTTCGGCCCAAAAAACATTGCAAAAACATCAATTGAAACCCAAAAAAAAGTCCAAACGAAAATATGCTGACGTGGCAGCAGGGGAGAGACTCAACTCTCCCATTATAATATAGACTAGGGGCAGAGGCCCGCGCAAGCGCGGGGTCATGGACGTAGTTATTGCTTTATTTTTGCCGTGGTTACTGATTTTTTTAAATTTTGTTTTGTAATATGGTTGAGATGTGATGATAAACTGTTTTATTTTTTAGCAGTAGGTTTTGTGTATATGCTGTGTGTAGAGTATTTAACATTGTTGGAGATTGTTATAAAATAACAGTAATGATTGTACTTTTAAATTTAAGTTAGCGGTAACATTTTTTGCTTTTTGTAATTCTAAGTTAGCGGTAACATGTTTATAAAAAGCATATGGTAGGTTTTAGTAATTAGAACTTAGCTGGCCAAAAATGTAAGAAAGAAAATATTTTCGTGAAAAACAAAATTTTTAACATATCAACACAGTATTATTAAAATCAAAGTTTTTACTGTATTATTGAAATGTTTTGTCATAATGACTTGACATCAACATTTTATATAATGTTTCTCTTGAATTATCATAAGACAATGATAACATAATCTGAAATGTTCAAAGGATTCATAAATTATTAAACACATCTAATTTTATAATTTGATGTGTCTTTAACTTAAAAAAAACCTGGAAAACGTTTCAAAGTGATATAGCTTTGTAAATTCTCTGTTGACAATCAAGAACATTTCCCAAGATTCTTCAATCATTTTCCCGTATATAACAATGAAATCTTATTCTCTTCTTTCCCTAAGTCATGCAACCCCTTGAACATTATCAAAAACGTAATTTGTTTTTTTTCTAAACGTCATTTTATTAGGTCAACAACCATTCTATAACATTTCATCAAGAACCTTGTCTCCTGTAACAATCCTTCGATCAAAACGTTATGCGTGAAAGCATTTGGCTTGCATTTCCTTTGAACCATGTTGTCCCATAATCAGCCAGCCTCCATCAACTCACCCTTCTAGCACACCAAAGAATAATATGCAGCAAAAAAGAGTGGGGAAGAGCCACACCTGGCCAAGACGCAAATGACCACTTTCATATTGACACTGACATCATAATCTTCTATTCGTTAAGCTCAATAAAGCAAGAAAGATAATTATTCAAGCATATGAAGACACATGACTATCGCACAACATATATTCTCAATGAACCTTCAATGGCTTGGAGGAAACTAAAATATGTATTTATTTGAATATCATATACTTACTTGCCTAAAATCTTTTGCTTTTATCATTATTTAGGCAGTTTCACCTTTGACCAAGACCTCCAACAATATATGGAAAAATAAATAGCGATGATCCAAAATGAAAAAATGACATCTCTAGATTGAAATTAAGTAAAACTGACATGTTTACCACTCATTCCACTAATGGTTCCATCTTTGATTGCAGGTATCAGCTCAGCCAATTCTTAAAGAAGTAAGGTTTAACACCATTGACTCTAAAGGATCCTCAGTGTTCAAGAAAGCAACAATATCACTCATTAGAAAATTTGTTGCAAACTTCAGTTCAACACCCTTGCCAATAACTGCAGTGAAATATTATGCGATATAAGCTATTCGTACCACGTCTTGATATGAATCAACATTAAAGATATCCAGAAAACGCTTAGTTATAAACTTTAGCTCTTTTTCTTTCACTGATATTTAAAAAAACGCTTACCAAACTCTTAGAGCATATGGAACTTACATTAGTGTCATTTGCCAGGAAGAACACATGTTGAATGCCTAGACCCAAGGGCCCATGGCCTCGTACTTCTTGCGCTTTGCTTTAGGAAGCTCTGGTAGAGTAGCTCGGATGCTATACTTGGGCGAATATCACTTCTGGAAAAATGGCTCTAGAAAGTATTGGTAACCAGTGAGCTATTTTCCCTCATTGTTATTGTTTTCTGAACTTTTATGATACACTTTTCTGTATCAAACTTTTAAAAGAACAAAGAAAATGGAATACAAAATCATTGACCTGTTCCCACCACAAAAACCCATGACCAGCTCTAATTGATAATAATCTTGTAAGCATTATGATATGTGTGTTACATCACATACTTGAGGCGGCTAGATTTCTTCATATTTGGAGGCTATGAGTACAACACTAATGCCTAGAAGCTGTATCTCTCTTCTCGGTGATGGTGAGGTAAAGCGTCTCAGGAGACGTATCAAACTTGACATGAACATCTCAAGTCAGTCTACAAGAATCGATCTCATCTTCTTGTTGATGTCAGTATGTGTCTGCATATACATCTGAGGCTTGCTCTCATTCTGCAACAGGAAACAAAACAGAAACATTCACAAACTGTATCGATAAAGCATATTAGGATAAAGAGTCTGACCACAAGTACATTAACCTCTTTGTAGAAAGCGTACATGTCCTCAACATACTCCACAGCAGCAAGTCATTGTCTTTGTCCGCAGAATCGATATCAAGAGTCTTGGAAGCAGCATGCTAAAGTCAAGTATGTAACCAACCAATCAATCACAAAAAGCATATTCAAATGCCGATTCTCAAAAACCAAAGAAACTCTTACCTTGCTTCAAGCATTGAGAACGGAAGTGTAAGTAACTTTCTTCTTGGACGCAGCATTGTGTCTCTGATCCTGTTTAGCTTTAGAAACCTCGTTTGTGTCTGGACTGATCACAACCACTTCGTGAGGCTGCTGCGGCTGCGGCTTAACAACAGCTCTTTCTTTGTTTTGATCCGCTTCTGGTTTCTTGGCCACATTGATTTTCTGTTCAGTGATAAGACAAAGAGGGACAGATTCAATAATCATATGTAGTCTCAAAAATATTTTTGCAAAAAAAAGAAGAAAAATGGAACCTTTTTGTTAGCTTTTTCAAGCAATTGGGCAAGGAAGTTACAGGTCAAGGGGCGATTCAACTTTCCTGCTTCGACTCCGGGAAGAGAAGGGATGTTTCCGATGTCGCCAACACCGTGATGGTTCTTTGCTTCCGCGACGGGATCACCTGTTTATTTAAAAACATAATAGCCAATTTAAATCAATTAGAAACAGTCATACGATCAAACTTTACGGCCCAAAAAAAAAGCTTTAAGCAAGGAAGGGTAACTCACCAGACGCGACCTCCATATATAGGACCACAAAGAAGGCGTTTCTGGAGAAGGAGACATCTTGTCGACATTGAATGGTTGTAGTGTTGAGGAGATAGATTCATTCAAGCCTTCACCGGAAAAAGAATCGTCAGACCTTGGATTCATTGAAGGACCCAGAATGGCGAAAGAGATGGAACGCCTGGGGTTTCAACAGGCCTACTCGACTCTGAAAACACAAGGCTTTAGGGCCCAAAATCAAAACAAAAAAAATATAATGAAAGTCCAAAAATAAAAAGACACGTGGCAGCATGGGAGAGAATAAACTCTCCCATTATAATATAGATTGTAAGACAGATCCCTACAAAGTTAAATATGAAATAAGCAAATATACACACAAGAAGAAAAAGAAAATAAAGAAAGAGAATATACAAAAGAATTAGTTGGGTCATGTTTGCCACTGAGGTAGGAATTGTTCCTGTCAGGCTATTATTGTTCAGCCTCCTGCTCCATAATTTTCAAACACAGAACCCCTCCACATATAATTATTTTTATAAATTATAGTAAAAACATTTGGAAAAATTAATGGGTAATCTTACAAGTATTGAAAATTTCTAGGATGAGAAAGAGTGGGTGGGATTTGACCAGTCAAGTTATTGTTAGAGAGATCAAGTGTTTTGAGTTTCATCAGTTTCCCAATCAGGAGGGATATTTCCTGTGATGTAATTGTTCTGCAATAGCCTTTTTGTGTATATCCAAAAATATAATTAGAAAACTAAAATAAACAACAAAACTAAATTATTAAGAGATGAATGAACACTGACAGAGTCTCAAGATATGTTAAATTGCCAATACTTGATGCAAGAGTTCCTGACAAGATCTCATTTGCAGCTCCTCTACATAGACATATGATTAAAGACTGTAAGTAAACATTTGCTTACATTATATATTGGGAAAATTTCTCAAATAATATTTTTTAAGTTTTTATCACAAAAATAAATCTAAAAATGATTGAAATATATATTTTTTATTTTGAAAATTTAAATATATTTTTTACATTTTAAACCTCACCTTCAAAACTTCATCATATAACTCTAAACCCTAAATATAGATTAGTTAACTCAATCGATATAAATGTATATTTACACTTTTCAATAAATTTTATTTTGATCATTTTTCTTATTAAATGCTATTTTATCACAAAAACTTAAAAAAAACTATCATAGAATATTTCTCTTATATATTTGTGTATTTATGTGCTTACATGCTTACGACAAAATTATCAGAAGAACAAGTGATCAGGTTCCAGCTACAAGGATCAACCGCTGCGTTGTCCCAATTCACTAGAACTCCATGAGGATCAATCAGTGAGCTCTTGATTTCTATTAGAGCAAGAACTAGAGAGGAAACAAGAACAATAATAACATGTTTTTAGAAGGAATAAACAAGAATTTAATTAGAAAGAAAGAAGATTTTGTAATGAATGTTACCTTCAAAGTTAACACCGTATTGTTGACATGAAGAAATCATGGATCCCTAAAACATGGTTCCCAAAATTATGGACCTTGTTTATGGGAGTTCATGAATTCATGGACCTTGTTTATGGAAGATGTCTTTTGTATTCTCTATATATTACAATGTATTTGCAAAGAAATTAATCAAGGAAATAAGTTTCTCTCCTTCTTATTCTTATTTGTTCTTGAGTGTTCTTGAGTGTTCTTGAGTGTTCATACTCTTTCTCTTCATAAATCATCAATTCTAACATGGTATCAGAGCTTTAAGCTCCTACTTCATTCCGCAAACCTTCTCTATCCTTCTCTTTTATTCAGCAAAGCTTTTATGTTATTCTCATTCCGCAAATCATAAAAATGGAGAAGGAAAACATAATTTCCGTGACCCTTGAGGGTCCTAATTATCTCTCATGGTCAAGAGTGGCCAGAATCACCTTGGGATGTCATGGACTTTGGGACAGCCATATCATGAAGGCTGGAACTTCAAAGAGGATGACTGAAGAAGATAGATACGTGAACAACCACAACCAATGGGTTCAAGAAGACCAACAAGCTCTGGCTCTCATCTGTAACTCCTTGTCAAAACCAATCCTGAAGATCAATTCTCACATCAAAACCGCCAAGAGGCTATGGGAGAGTCTTCAAACCGCTTATGGGTGTTTATGGGAGAGTCTCCAAACCATCTATGAGAACGACCGGTTCCTCAGCTTTCTCCTACACCTAGACTCATCATTCAACACACTGATAAAGAATTTCTTTACTGGAAGAAAGATTTCATGCCTAGATGATGGTGATCCTATCAAAGGCCAGCCGGATAAATGTAAACCCAAGGAGCAGCAAGCAATTCAAGGGAGAACCATGTATTCTGCTCACATGGGTGATTCAACTGAAGACATGTGGAGAAATCAAGTTGGTACGACCTCATCTGATGATTTTGTGACCAGAAAAGACGCCAATTCCTTTATCTGGAGCACTGTCTTGGCTCTCATTGCTTTCAAGAAGGCTGGTACACATTCTCTTGACTCTAAACCTATCATAATAGATTCAGGAGCAAGCCATCACATGATTTGTGATAGGAACTTGATTAGTAATATCCAGCCTGCCGTAGGGAATGTAGTCATAGCAAATGGTGATAAGGTGAAGATAGAAGGGATAGGGAACCTTAAAGTGTTTGATAAGGAATCTACTGCCTTGTATATGCCTGGATTTTCATCTAACTTGTTATCAGTAAGAAGGGCTACGATTGATTTGGGCTGCCAAGTTGTGTTCAGACCAGATGAAGTTGAGTTTCAAGACCTGAAGACAGGAAAGGTCATTGGAAAAGGGCACAACCATCAGCAGATGTATCATCTTGAGAGGAATATGGTGCCAGAATCATCTATGCCTCACTGCCTGGCTAGCACCATTAATGGCGCTGAGAACACAATATGGCATGCCAGATTGGGACATCCCCATACGAGAGCTCTAAACCTGATATTCCCTGGAGTGGTGTCTAAGAATGAAGAGTGTGAAGCCTGCATATTGGGGAAGCATTGTAGGACAGTCTTTCCACGGTCTGGCACAACCTATGAGAGTTGCTTTGACTTGGTTCACTCTGATGTATGGACGGCTCCATGTGTGTCAAAGGAGAATCACAAATACTTTGTCACCTTCATTGATGAAAAATCCAAATACACTTGGTTGACACTGATTCAGTCCAAGGATAGGGTGTTAGACGCCTTCAAGAATTTCCAAGCTCATGTCTCCAACCACTTCAATGCCAAGCTGAAGATCCTCAGATCAGACAATGGTGGAGAATACACAAGTCATGCATTCAAACAGTACCTGGCTCAACATGGAATTATTCATCAAACAAGCTGTCCATATACTCCTCAACAAAACGGAGTTGCTGAAAGGAAGAACAGACACCTGATGGAGGTAGCCAGATCAATGATGTTCCACACCAATGTTCCAAAGAGATTCTGGAGTGATGCGGTGGTGACTGCTACTTATCTGATCAATAGGACTCCAACTCAAGTCCTCAAAGATCTATCACCGTTTGAAGTCCTTAACCAGACTAAGCCGGCTTTGAACCACTTACGGGTGTTTGGATGTCTCTGCTTTGTGCTGATACCAGGGGAGCAGAGAAACAAACTGGATGCCAGGAGCACAAAAGCGATGTTCATTGGCTACTCTCCAACACAAAAGGGGTATAAGTGCTATGATCCAGTAGCCAGAAAAGTTTTAATATCAAGGGATGTGAAGTTTGTGGAAACAAAGGGATATTATGAGGTGAAGAATTGGGATGATCTGAGGGACTTACCGCAATCAGAAAGAGCCACAAACCTCAGAATCATTTTGGAGAACTTCGGCATTGGCATGTCTCCAGCAACTCAAGAAACAAGAAGGAATATCCCTGAAGCTACTGCACCTGTTCCAGAAGCTGTAGTTGAAGAAGATGTGATTAATGAAAATGAAAAAATTGCCCATCCTGACCCTGAAAGGGGGAATCAACAAAAAGCTCATGATCAGGATGAGACCAAATCAGAATCAGTTCCTGAGACTCAAGATCAAGTTCCAGAAGAAACAAATGAGGCAGCACCTGATCAGATACAGCCTTTGCGAAGGAGCACAAGAATCAGGCAACCGAAAGTCTACTTTAATGCTAAAGCTGTGGCACATCCAGTGAGTGCAGTATGCTCGCTTGCTCAATATCCAGAAGAACATCAAGTCTTCATTGGAGAATTGGATCAAGAGTACATCCCAAACACCTATGAAGAGGCAATGCAAGACAAAGAATGGAGAGAGTCTGTTGAAGAAGAGATCAATGCCATGATCAAGAACAACACCTGGTATGAGACTGAGCTTCCAAGAGGAAAGAAAGCTGTGACCAGCAGACTCTTGCATACCATCAAGTATCTTGCAAATGGAAAGCCAGAAAGGAAGAAAACCAGACTGGTAGCAAGAGGATACACACAAGTGTATGGAGAAGATTATCTAGACACGTTTGCACCAGTGGCGAAGCTTCATACAATCCGGATACTCATCTCATTGGCAGTGAACCTAGAGTGGGATCTTTGGCAAATGGATGTAAAGAATGCTTTTCTACAAGGTGAACTAGAAGATGAAGTATACATGAGACCACCTCCGGGAATGGAAGAGATGGTAAAGCCAGGAAATGTCCTCAGACTCAGAAAGGCGATCTATGGCTTGAAGCAATCACCAAGAGCTTGGTACCACAAACTAAGCACTACATTGAATGGAAGAGGATTTGTGAAGTCTCAAGCGGATCACACACTCTTCACTCTCACCAGCAAGTCCGGGATTATTGTGATCCTAGTCTATGTGGACGACATCATCATTACTGGTAGTGACAAGGAGGGGATCAGTGCCACCAAGACATTCCTCAAGACCGCATTTGACATCAAGGATTTAGGTGAACTGAAGTACTTCCTCGGGATTGAGATGTGCAGATCAAAGGAGGGGTTGTTCATGTCCCAAAGAAAATATACTTTGGATATTCTAAAGGAGGCAGGAGATCTTGGAAGAAGACAAGCCAAGACACCACTTGAAGAGGGCTACAAGACACTGCGAGAGGGGGAGTATGAAGATACTCCATTTGAAGATGTCAAGCAATATAGGAGAATTGTTGGGAAGCTGATCTATCTAACCATTACCCGGCCAGATGTTTGTTTTGCAGTAAATCAGGTTAGCCAGCACATGCAAAATCCCAAGGTTCATCACTGGAACATGGTGGAGAGAATCCTAAGATACTTAAGGGAGGCTCCGGGTCAAGGCGTATGGATGGCTTGCAACAGAAACACTGAGGTTGTTGGATACTGTGATGCAGATTGGGCTGGAGACAGAACAGACAGAAGATCAACTACCGGCTATTGCACATTCATTGGAGGAAATTTGGTTACATGGAAAAGTAAGAAGCAGAAGGTTGTGTCTTGCTCAAGTGCAGAAGCAGAGTACAGATCAATGAGGAAATTAACCAGTGAACTCATCTGGATAAAGAGTCTTCTAGGCGACTTGGGGATTGAGATCACCAACCCCATGACCATGCATTGTGACAACCAAGCCGCAATACACATTGCGTCCAATTCAGTCTTCCATGAGAGGACAAAACACATAGAAGTAGACTGCCACAAGGTAAGACAAGCAGTAGAGCAGCAAGTGATCCTCCCATGCTACACAAGGAGTGAAGATCAACTGGCGGACATCTTCACCAAGGCGGCCAGCAGCAAAGTTTGTGAGTCCATTCTTCCAAGACTAGGACTCATAAACCTTCCATGTCAGTGATCCCCCCACCATGGAGTGTTCTACTCTTTTTCCTTTGCTTGGTTTTTATCCCAAGTGGTTTTTCCAAGTAAAGGTTTTAATGAGGGAATACTTCATGGCTTTCCAAGCTTGACTTGTTCCATATGGTCAAGCTTGAGGGGGAGTGTTGACATGAAGAAATCATGGATCCCTAAAACATGGTTCCCAAAATTATGGACCTTGTTTATGGGAGTTCATGAATTCATGGACCTTGTTTATGGAAGATGTCTTTTGTATTCTCTATATATTACAATGTATTTGCAAAGAAATTAATCAAGGAAATAAGTTTCTCTCCTTCTTATTCTTATTTGTTCTTGAGTGTTCTTGAGTGTTCTTGAGTGTTCATACTCTTTCTCTTCATAAATCATCAATTCTAACACGTATGGTATGGCAGCTTTGCAAGAGAAAAAAAAGAGGAAAAATATGCAGAAGAAGGTGGAAGAGAACATAGCATAACTCTTTTTAACTTCTCGAACCATCATATCTTTGTCTGAAACAAAACTTGCTGTTCTTGAATTCAGACAAGAACTTAGACGTTAGCGTATAGACAAAAAGAGTGAAAGAAAATAAGGCGAGAGAAGATTTGTGGTGTGCAAGAGAATTTGGTTCCCGTGGATGAGATTCTTATACTTCGAGAATGTTTTAGCTTATTTGTTTTGTTCTATATTCTCTATTTAATATTCGTAATTATTGTTTTCGAGTGTAAATATTATTTGACGTGTTATATACCTAACTATTGCATGGAATATATGATTGGAGTATGAATTTTAGTAGAATAAACGGACTACCTAGCTACCCCTAGAAACGATTATATTATGAACAAAGGCGAATCAAAAGATTTGAAGAAAGTAAAGAGAGTAAAAATATATTGAGGTAAATAACCGTTTAGTGTTTATATAGTATTATGTGAATCAATCACTTTACAATCCCTTAAACTTATATTTATAGAAGTTTCAAAACCCAATTTACTTTTATTTTTAGGAATAAATATTTATCCAAGAAAAAGTATTTTTTAAATCTCAAAAAACATACCGTACACTAGTGCACAAAGATTTAAGGCGTTTCTAAAATTAATAGATTAGAGTTCAGACAAGAACATTTTTGTTTCTTCTCTTTGGGAAAAATGATCATGCTGAGATTATTTTAAGTTTACTAAAAACTATATGGTTCATTTGGAAACCTAAGGATGAGATGATCTTTGACAGTGTTTACCAAAAAGCACAATATATAGTAAACCATACAAGGAAACAGCTTGTGTACAAATCTTGTTTATTAACATTCCATAACTGATTGATCAAAAAATAAACATTACATAACTTAAGTATTTATTATTATACTGGTAGATTCCAAATAAAGGCTAAGCGTTTACATCATTATTATCAATAATCTTCTAATACAATTTTATCTTAATGAGAACCAAAGCCAGTGATCAACAAGCCAATACATGTAAGGCTTAAACCGACTTGTACCGCGAATTTCTGGTTTATTGTTCCTCCATCAGATGCTTCATCAAGAAACAAAGAAAGTAAAAACAAACCCATTTGCTTTTAGTCTCTCGAATTCAAAAGATTTCATAATTATTTTTCTTTTTAATGTTGAAATTTAAGATTTTACTTACGGTCAGAACTACTAAAGGTAAGTGACGTTGGTTTGGGATGAGTCTCGTTGCAGTCTACCTCAGTTCCAGTTGAACAAATCTGAGGATTGCCCATTATACTGCATCACAAGTCTATCAAAAGCTATACAAAATATATATTTTTTACATGATTAGTATATTTAATTATGGTAACATACAAATGTGGATAAGTTGCAGAGAAAATAACATTGTACTTTTTTTTCTCTGAACAGAGTAAAACAGAACAGCCAAATATTCTTTATTCTTTATATAAATAGACTTACTTGAATATGTTGGCATGTAATCTTGGAACTGGTCCACTCAAGTTATTGTAAGACAGATCCCTACAAAATTACTTATGAAATATAAGCAACTATACATAGAAGAGGAAAATAAAAAATAAAAATGAAGAACAAGAATGTACAAAAGAATTAGTTGGGTCATGTTTGCCACTGAGGTAGGAATTGTTCCTGTCAAACTGTTATTGTTCAGCTTCCTGCACCACAATTTTAAACTCAAACTCCCTCCATATATATTTATAACTATTATTAATATAAACAATGGTAAAAAAGATTTAGAAAAATTAATGGGTAATCTTACAAGTACTGAAGACTTTTGGAATGAGAAAGAGTGGGTGGGATTTGACCAGTGAAGTTATTGTTAGAGAGGTCAAGTGTTTTGAGTTTCATCAGTTTTCCAATCTCAGGAGGGATGGTTCCAGTGATGTAGTTGTTCTTCAATTGCCTTTTATATGTACATCCCCAAAAACTATATTAGAAAACTAAAATAAATAACAAAAACTAAATGTTTAAGAGATAAACACTGACACAGTCTCAAGATATGTTAAATTGCCAATGCTTGATGATGCAAGAGTTCCTGAAAAACTCTGGTTTGCAGCTTGTCTACATACACATATAAATAGACTTAAGTAAAGACATGCTTATATTATATATATTTTTTTTGTATTTATGTGCTTACATGCTTAGGACAAAATTATCAAGAGAGCAAGTGATCAAGTTCCAGTTACAAGGATCAGCTGATTCCATGTTCCAATTCATTAGAACTCCATGAGGATCAGTCAGTGAGCTCTTGATTTCTACTAGAGCAAGAACTAGAGAAGAAACAACAACAACAATAAAAACATTTTATATATGAAGAAAAGAAACAAAGATTTAGAAAGAAGAATATTTTGTTATGAATATATATTGCCTTCATAGTTATAAACGAATGTAAGCTCTGCAGGGGGAAGAAAGAGGAGAAAGATGGAGAAGAAGGTTGAAGAGAACATAGCATAACTCTTTTTTACTTCTCCTTTTCTAAGCACCATCTTTGTCTGAATCAAAACTTGTTTTTCTTGCACTAAGACTTGTGTGTTAGCAAACTTGTTTTTCTTGCACTAAGACTTGTGTGTTATCGTATAGACAAAAAGATCGAAAGAAAAATAAGGTGAGAGAAGATTTGTGGTGCGCAAGAGAATCTGGTTCCTGCGGTGAGATTCTTATTCCTCAAGAATGTTATAGCTCATTTGTTCAATATTCTATTTTTCTTTGTGACACTACTATAATCTATTTGATATTCATAATTATTGTTTCGAGTGTAAATATTTATTTGATGTATTATATACCTAAAGATTGCATGGAATATATGCTTGCACTATTAATTTTGGTAGAATAAACCGACTAGCTACCCATAGACCATAGTAAGGTTTTTTTATAACAAAATCAATCTATATACAAATGTGTGTAATGAACATCCAACGAGTGGTTTTGGGAGTTGCTTCTTTGTCCAACTCTCTTCTCCCCACTTCTGTGATATCAGTCTAAAAACTTTAGGCTTGGTGATCTCTTAACTAAAATTTTCCTTTATTTTTTCGCACCTAAATAAAACTCTATAGTAACTTATTTTAGTATATATATCTTATACCTTTGATTAACTAATCTTATTTTTAAGATGTAATGTAATTTATCATTGTTTTCAGCTAACTAGCTTGGTCAGGAACAAAATGAAAGGAAATAACAAGGTACGTATCTGAGGAAGAATGAAAATAACCATTTAATTGCTTTCATGATAGCGGAATATCAGTTAAAAAAGGTTTCTAAAAGGTTCAAAAACAAAAAAATATCTGGTCCCGATTACGTATATGGTATACTATAAGTGTATAACATTGACCTATATAGACTTTAAAAACACTTAGATGTATGCATCTACAGTTGAGAGGAATCTTAACTCAATACTTGTGAAATTGATTTTTTTGTAAGAGGTTGGCATATGGTTGTGTGGGCCGGGCCTTAGAGCCATATTCACAAGGCTACAAGCCCATTGTGAAAAGAAAACTGATCATTGGTTGTTTATGATAAGAAAGTAGATGTTACTAAGAATCTTTTTTTTTTTTGACTGAATGTTTACTAAGAATCTATCGGTGAAAAATCTCTAAAGTCCCTGCTTGTTGTTGAAATATAGTTCTTAGATGTTAGGATTTTTCACATAAAATTTCCTCTGCTTTTATGTTTAAAACATCCAAAATAGAAATTTGGGGCTTATATATGATTTTACAAAAAGGTGCTTATATAATTCATGTGACATACTTATTTAATGATTATACTGCACAGTTCTCAAATCTTGAACCTAACAGAGGTCACATTGAGTCGTGTGCTCCGGATGGGAATATGAGAAGCTGTCTCCCAAGTAACTGAGGTCGCAACTACTGAGTAATGTACTAGTAATACTATTATTTATAGCATTTTTCTAAAATATGATAACTTTTGTAAGAATTTTCACAATTGTCTAGGAAATTTTCTTATGATTTCAAATTAAACCATCAACCATCTGAATTTGTGTTCAAATTATCTTCAAACATACTGTATTTACATATGTAATCATTTGTTTTAACAATAACCTTGTATGATTCAGTTTCATATAGTATAAGGAAGGAATGAATGAATGAATAATATTAGTCAGAGAAACCATAGTTTTCTATTCTATTTCAGAGCTGAGAGGTCCGTTGCTTTTTCGATTAAATAGATCGAAACTATAGAAAAACTATTAGCTAATAAGAACAAAGCATAAAACGATACCTCGATAGACATCAACACGCTAGGACCCAAGTTACATCGGTATGTCTTTCCTGCTTTGTAGTTTATACTTAGAACAACTAATAATATATGTAAGTACGTAATATGAACCTTTTAGTTATTTAAATATAGTGACCTAGTGTTTGGTCCGTTCTCTTAAATCTTGTATTCTGAAATTTTTTATATACCCATTACGGAGTTTGGCTACGATGTTTACCAACTCATTGACTAGGAGTAGCATGATTAACTCAAAAATCTATTTAAAGTTCTTATTATTATTATCTTTTTTTATTTGATTTATTCTAAAAAATAAAAAATATAAATAAATTAGTCGCGGATCGTAATATATTTGTGGGATCTGCGAACAGTATAAGAACCCGAACAAAAAGAATATTTAATAGTTGCACTAGAACGAGAACACGTGATCATTTTGTTCAACTTGCTTAAACAAATATACAGCTACATCTTTTCTCAAAAGTAAAATAAAGCTAAACTATTACACCAACAACGAATTATTATATTCTTCTCGATGCAAGATTACTACAACTACTATTATATTATTCGACAAAAATCAAAATCAGTGATCGCGAAAGTTCTTGGTTTCATCGAAATTTAAAAATGTACAAACAAATATCCAACCCGGTGATGAACAAAAGAGTATCTGACATTACAATAATTTTGCGTACACGTACGACGTTCCCATATATACTTTAATGCTATTTATAAAGTTATATATAGAATGGAAGTAATGGATGGGTCGTGGTCATTTCTTAACGTATACAATACTTTAAAGGTAGAATTTTGTGGAAATGATAAACGAAAGCCTCTTTTTTGTTGTTGTTAAGTATGTGAATTTCATTAACTGTAATGACACATGGAGATTACAAGGTTTTGAAGAATCAAATCCTGAAAATCTAAAGTGCTAATTAAAGCATAAGTGTTAGAAGAGCCACAAAAAAAGGTAAAAAGAAAACTCTCTAAAACAAACTAAGGTTTAGACACAATCTCTAAAGACATGACTAAAGCTTGGCAATGTATGAATTCAAAGCAACCACTGAGTATCAGGAGATCACAACTTGATCTTGCTATCGGAAACCTGCAACAAGAGAGGCAATCATTAGAATTCACAACCGGAGAATGGTCTGAGGCACCATAGACTGTCCCGAAGGCGACTCCGAAAAGAGGAGAGGCTAAGCAGGGTTGACTAAGTCATGGTCCGGCCATCACAAATGACAAGACCAACTTCCTGAGAAATCCAAACTGAGGCGAAGACGCTAGCAAATAAGCAATGGTGAGATACAAGTTGGCGGAAGCGGAGGTCATACGACTTGACTCCGGTCCCAACAAACAAGCAGAGCACTGAAAGATTCGGCAGCTTAGCCTCAGAAAGGGTAGAAAGTGGAAGCCAAATTCCTTCTGATACTTTGAAATAAGAGGAGGTTGATCTCCCATCATTAGGCAAGAATATGAGAGGACTGATAGAAGGCAAAGACAAAACATAGCGACAAACCCTGAGCTATCTCGAACCACCAAAGGACCTGAGACCATCAGATGCCATGGTAGTTGCTGTGAAGAGGTAACAGAAGAGAAGTCCTCGACGAAACCCTCAAACATCACTTTTCGTCTTAGACCAAAAGATATAGATGGGGAAGTTCTAGCTAGAGCAACTGAAGAAAAAGACATGGGGTGACAGAGGAGGCAGCGAGGCTGATCGGAGAAAGCGTAAGAGACGCACTGAAGCTTCGACGAACCCTCCGAAGTGAATCTTACCCAGATCCACTAAGAGCCAAACCCTAGATCTATTTTCGAAACGGCGTCTCCTAAGAAGATCTGAGCATCCACGACTTCGCCATCACTCCGGAGAAGCCAGGTACACACCCAGAAACCAGTTTGATTTTTCCGGATCTGGTCGCTATCCAAACGGAAGAACCAGAGGTGATGAAACAAGGAGGAAGTGGGGATATCAGAGCTGGACCAGGGTGAGGTTGGACATAGGAAACAATTTGGGGTGGCGACCGACGATTAACAACCACCGCCGACCACCGGAAATGAGGTTCAGACGGCGAGGCTCGAGAAGAACAAGATTCGGATGGAGAAAGACTTGAGAGCAACTTTCTCTCACCTCTCTCTATATTATTCTATGCTATCTTAACTTTGATTTTGTCTACAAATATAAAATGTAAATGGCATATTCTTTGAAGGAGAGTTCTGAGGCAAACATAGAAATTAACATATGAAAGAAGAATATGATTCTTGAACTTTTTCATATGTAAAAAATTGTAGAACAGCTTGTCTCTCTTTGGTTTATTTATAGACTGTATATGTAAAACAAAAAGGATTGAATATGCAATTAAAGTTCTGTTTAAGTATACTCACAACATCTTATAGTTACATCAAAGTTCGCATTTTATTTAACCTTGCACGCATTTTCGTTCATGGTTTTTGTCAAGCTCCATCGAGAAGGACACGTACATATGTAATTCAATTTATACACAACAATCCATTCAAGTAAAAAGAATCAACTCACGTATTCTTAATTTCTTATACGTTTGAATGTTTAATTCAGTAATTTATAGGAATGGACTAAAGAACAGTTCTTATTCCATATTTGAATCAGATTCTTAATTCAGTAATTAATTAAATTTATCGGCTTTATCCTTATGAAAACCTTGGAGAAAAATGAAACCGGAGTTTTGTATCAGTAAATAAACTTCCATATAAAACTAAGTCAGTGTCATTATTATTGTCTATTGGTTAATGTTTAATGTATGGGCAAATATTTTAAATATATTTTTAAAATTTTTATCACAATTTTTTTTTGAGAAATACCCTAAGAAAGTTTTTATCACAAAATAACCTTCAAGAACAAAAATGACAAATCTAGCCTTTTTTATTTTCAAAAAATTATTTTTTTTTTATTTTTTTTTCAATTTTAAACCTCACTCCCAAAACTCCACCCCATAACTCTAAACCATAAGTCTAGATTAGTTAACTCAAGGGTTAACAAAATGACTAATATATATTTATACCCCTTGGGTTAACTAATCTAGACTTAGGGTTTAGAGTTATGGGGTGGGGTTTTGGGGATGAGGT
This sequence comes from Moricandia arvensis, assembly GCA_905132765.1. Classification (NCBI taxonomy): domain Eukaryota; kingdom Viridiplantae; phylum Streptophyta; class Magnoliopsida; order Brassicales; family Brassicaceae; genus Moricandia; species Moricandia arvensis. Next base: position 31,162 of record CAJHQP010005012.1, on the reverse strand, counting down.
TTAAAATTGAAAAAAAATTAAATAAAAATTAAATTTTTGAAAATAAAAAAGGCTAAATTTGTCATTTTTGTTCTTGAGGATTATTTTTGTGACAAAAACTTCAAAAAAAGTTATTTAGGAGATTTGCCCAATTTTTTTTTTGAAAGTTTTAATATATTTTTTTTAAATTTAGACCTCAGCTCTAAAATCTCACTCCATAATTCTAAACTAAGTCTATATTAGTTAATTCAATGGATATAAATGTATATTTACACTCTTTAATAAAACTTATTTTAATTATTATTTTTTTTGAATATTACTTTTGGAACAAAAACTTTTTAAGTTCAGTATTTTTTAAAAATATTTTACATTTAAATCTAGAGTTAACTTTAGAAAATGCAGTTTTTCATCGATAATAAAATATAAAATTTATCTAAAATTTCAGAGTATTGTATGTAGAATTATAAAAGGTTGTCAATCGATAATATCATACATTCAGAACTATTCATCCATCCAAATGTGTTAGGAAAAACTCATAATCATAAAATAAATATATAACTACAAAAAAAAAACAATTGTTGCTTAAATGAATTATTTTTATTTTTGTAAAAAACAGGGGACTTACTAAGGAGAATATTTCCAACATATTTCCCACCCTCGTCCTGCTTCGCCTCTTTCAGGACTCACAAGACAAGAGAGAGAGAGAAGAGAGACGAGGACTCATAAAACATAATCTGCATTAACATCGTCTTCGGCTTTGTAATAACACTTCCCCATCGCCGAAGCATAGTAAGTACTCTTCTCCTTAACCCCTTTTATTGTCTCCAGCTTCTTTAGATCCAATCTACAATCTTTTCTGAAGATCCTGCAGCACTAGTTTCTTCTCCGAGTTCGAAAGCAATTTCATCTTCAAAATCACAACTTTTTCAGATGGGTCATGCTCATTTCGTTGCTACTTGCTCTAGACATCACAGAGGATTCGAAAAGTGTTCGTCTTTACACAGAAAGATCCATGCTTTTACTGACACTTTTTGTGTGTGTGTCTTTGACAGGTTAGATTTAGAGATGGGATACATAGGAGCAAATGGTGTAGCTGCTCTTCATAGATACAAATACAGTGGTGTTGATCTCTCTTATCTTTACAAATACCTTTTCAACCCTTTTTGGACTCGTCTTGTGAACATCTTCCCTCTTTGGATGCCGTAAGTGTTCTTCTAGTTGATTCCTTTATGTGCAGGGCCGGCCCTAAGAGAGATTTAGAGGGTCTAATGTTTTATTCGGCTTTGCCTAGGACCGGCCTTGTTTAGGTTGTTTAATGAAAGATCAGACTAATGTTTCTGCTTTTCTTTTTGTACATGTGTTCCCTTACTACATTTGGGGTCCATATCCAGACCTAACATGGTACAATGTGAATCCTAACTGATCCAATCTTGTTACTGAGGTGATTACTAATACTTTTGTTCTGTAGATAACACTTATGGGGTTCATGTTTCTCGTCACATCTGCTCTCTTAGGCTATGTGAGTTTATTCTCTTAAAATGGTTTTGTTTGCTTTAGTTTAATGACACTTATGGGATGGATGTCTACAAACTTTGTTAGGTATACTCACCTCTGTTGGATTCTCCTCCTCCTCGATGGGTTCACTTCGCGCATGGACTGCTTCTGTTTTTGTATCAGGTGTGCTTCCTTTCCTCTTTTAGGATCCTGCTTTTTAAATGTTTTGTGCTGACATTTATGGTTTGTGTTTTAGACGTTTGATGGGCTTGATGGGAAGCAAGCACGGAGAACAAACTCCTCTAGCCCACTTGGAGAGCTTTTTGATCATGGTAGTCTTGTCTTTCTCAGTGATCATCATTTTCTCTCTATCATCTACTTTGGTAATGTTCCTGACACTAGTTTCATATTTGTAGGTTGCGATGCACTTGCTTGTGCGGTATGCGTTGCAAAAACCTTTTTTCTTTGGTTCTTATAATCTCATACTGAAAATAAAAACAAAATACAGTTTGAAACAATGGCATATGGAAGCACTGCTATGTGTGGAAGAGACACTTTCTGGTTTTGGGTTATTGCAGCTGTTCCCTTCTTTGGAGCAACATGGGAACAGTAAGTGTTATCTTTAAACTCTGTTTCATCTTTGCAAAATCTCTAATACTTTTCTTTTCTCCCTCTTTTGTAATTTTAGCTATTTCACCAATACACTTATTCTTCCGGTAGTCAATGGTCCTACAGAAGGTCTTGCACTTATATACTGTGGCCACTTCTTCACAGCCATTGTTGGTAAAGCTTCAAACAATCTTAAGGAACTTTCATTCACTTACATTTATTTATTAATCTTTGATGTTTACTTTCATCTTAAGGTGCTGAATGGTGGGCTCAGGAGTTTGGGAAGTCGATTCCCTTATTGAATTGGGTGCCAATTTTGAACGGTGAAAATCTCAAACCGTTCCTTTGTTTTCCTTAACTATTCTCCTTGCAAGTTTATTGAAACTTCTCTCGTTTTTTTTCTTCAGAGATTCAAATGTCCAGAGTAGTACTATTCACAATGATTGTTTTTGCTGTTATACCAACCGTTGCATTCAAGTGAGTCTTCCAAATTTCATCGATTTTATGGGTTTTTTTCTATGCAATACTCTGCTTACACCTACACTGCTTTCTTTCACAGCGTGTATAATGTTTACAAAGTTGTGCAGTCAAGAAAAGGAAGCATGCTTCTAGCATTAGCTATGGTATAATCTCCTTTACTAAATTGATTCAATGGATACTTATGTTAAGTTGTGTGTGTGTGTGTGTGTGTGTGTTCAGCTATATCCCTTCGTAGTGCTACTTGCAGGAGTGTTGACTTGGTATGTTCTTTTTTAGTTTTGTCTTATCTCTCTCTCCTTAACTTAGTCTCATTGAGACGTATTGGTCTTCTTGTCCTTTAGGGATTACTTGTCTCCAATTGATCTCATAAGAAACTACCCTCACTTAGTTGTATTGGGAACTGGTCTTGCATTTGGATTCCTTGTGGTAAGGCTATTTGGTTTCAAATTTGTATTCATTGTTTAATAATGAAATCAAAAGCTGATCATTAGTCAACGGTTTATGATTCCAGGGAAGAATGATTCTAGCTCACTTATGTGATGAACCAAAAGGATTAAAAACAAACATGTGTATGGTAAAAAACCGATAAAACTTCTTCTCTTTCTATCCATTTTTTTCTTGATAGTCCTCATTAACATTGATCTTTGTACAGTCACTGCTTTACCTTCCCTTTGCACTAGCCAATGCTCTAACCGCTAGACTCAACGACGGGTATGTTCTTTCTTCTCCCTTGGTTTGGTTTTTGCCTTTGTTTTCATCATATTTATAGTCTTTAATACATCAGTTTGAATCTATCTATGTGTAGGGTTCCACTTGTGGATGAGTATTGGGTTCTTCTTGGTTATTGTATATTCACAATGGCACTATATTTGCATTTTGCAACTTCAGTCATCCATGAGATCACTACTGCACTTGGAATCTACTGCTTCAGGTTTGATAAAACATATCTCTGGTTCTTTTTAACCATTTTAATCATTATAGTTACAAGACTTGATTTCATTTAAACTATTTCTTCAGGATTACGCCTAAAGAAGCTTGAAGGAAACATTTAAAAGAAAAAGAAAAACAAATCTCAAGGTATGGGTTTTCAGGTTTTAGCTTTGTTCTTCCTTATCTTAAGAACTTGTGTTTGGTTAATAACTTAATGGTTTTTGTTCATCTCTGTTCATTACATTTCTCTTTTCAGGGAGGATAATGCAATCCCAACAGGAAGCTGAATATTTTTTTTCTACTCAAAACTAAACGATTGATCGATTATCTTTTTGGATGTATACCCATTAATGTTTTTATTTTGTTTGTTTTCCTTGTTTGGTTAAAATAGTTCATTCATGTAGAACCTTTTTGTAACGTTTCTAATAAAAACTGATTTTTCATGATTGTTGGTTGATAAATTTTGTTTTTGTGGTTATAATTTGTGCCATCTTGTTGCTATTCGATTTAAATCAATTTTAACTTATTGATTTATATTTTTTTTTGAAAAGGGATAACTATTTTTGATGATTAGTTTTATATATTTTATGTGTTGGATATTTTAGGTATATATACATCAAATCAAATTCGAATCAAATCGAGTAATATAGTTATTTCAGTTATTTGGTTACTTTTAAACTATTTTAGTTTGAATATAAATAATTCAACCGAATCAGATAATATAGTTATTTTTATGATAAATATCTAAATATTTTTCAGATAAATTGGTTATTTGGATATTTTTATGTTTTTATATATAATAATTGAACTCACCTAGAGTTGGTAGGACCCGACTCGATACCCACCCCCAAATTTATTAATTTGAACGGAGCCTAATTTCAAAACCTAAAAATTTTGATACCAGAAATAAATGATTCGTACCAAATGCCTATACCTAATTGATTTGTAGATAAATAACAAAACTCTTTCTTAACCGTTTGAATTCTTTTCACAAATGGAGTAAGTTCATTTAAACATGACGAATTATTATAAGTAACATAATATTGTAAAATTATTATAGTAAAGAGAATTGTTGATGTAGTTGAAAAGAGTGAAAGTTAATATAAAAGATGTAATAAAACACTTAAACATAAATAAATCATGTTTTGTATTTCTATAATAAATTGTATTGAATTATTTAAAAATAATAATAGATGAAGTTGTTAGAATTAGTTAAAAAGAAATATAAATTTTTAAAAATCATTTAAAAATAGGTAAGTATTGTTTTGTATTTCAGTTTTTATATAATAGATAATTTAATTTCTGTGTTAGTATTTATTTCATCAAAAAGAATGGGAAGCACTAGATATGCTTTTGCTTAACAAAATAGAAAATACCATCATTTGTTTATCACACGGTTTGGTTGGTATTAAAGATATGGACCTCTAGCTTTGTCGGGACAATAAAATAATTGAATAAAAGCATATAAAAGAAGCCAAAAATCATACTATTAGAAAAGGAAAAGGAAAAAGCATGAATAATGAGGTGTCAATATAGGTGATTTTTAATAAGGGTATCTCACCAAAACAAACTAATAAAAATGAAAAGAAAAAAGAGTAATAAATGAAAAACTACTTCCGAAATAATATAAAACAATTTTGATAAACTAATTTCCATATGTTTTTGTTAATAGTATAATTATTTAAATACTAATTCTTAATTATATAATTAACTTATTCTAAAAAATTAAGATATATATATATATATATATATATATATATATATGCTTAGAGCATGATTATCCTAGAGACTCATGTGTGGGTCTCGTATTTTTTTTTCCTTTTTTCTGATTTAAAAAAAAAAAATTAAGTGAACCAGTTACGGACCGCCACGTGTCAGTAGGGCCCGCGAAATAGTGCAAGAGACGGTTCTTATTTAGAAGATTTAAGAAACGTCTCTTAGCTAAAGTGGTGGGGCTCGCCACTACTTTTGGCTAAGAGACCCTCCTAAGAGACCCGGATAATGATGCTCTAAGAGCATGTTCAATTGGGGGGTTCTTAACCAAAAATAGTGGTGGGTCCCACCACTTTTCCTAAGAACAACCTCTTAGAGCACCTTTATTCGGGGTGCTTAGAAGGGTGTTTAGCGTGTGGGGCCCACCAAAAAGTTAAGCACTCTCTAAGCACCAGCTCTTAAAGTGCTTAAATATGCACCAGCTCTTGCACTATTCGCCAATCCCACATACACGTGTCGGCCTCCGATTGGTTCTTTTTTAATTTTCTTTTTAAAAAAAATCAAAAAGAAAAAAAAATAAGCACCTCAAATCGGGTACTATGGATAAAAGTGCTTTTAAAATCTCTAATTAAAAACCGGTTCTTGCATTGTTTCATGGGTCCTACTGACACGTGACGACCCACGATTAACTTGTTTTAAATGTTTTTTAAAAAAAATCCAGAAAAAATAAAAAAAAAATAGGGTTCTTAAGGATAAACATGGCCTTAAAACTTAGTCGAAGAAACTCATCAATAAAGGTGTTTTACCAACATGATAGTATTGTGTGTAGACGGTACGGACGGTTTTGGAAGCTGGTTTAGATCTAACTACACTGAACCGACATGGGAATGCAGAAGGTAAAGTGTGTAGAAAAGATAATACAAATTAACTTGAGAAAAGCAAGATCTTGTCTCTTTAGTAATTGATAATCCAATCATGAAACACAAACAATATAATTAATCAACAACGGAAGAATACAACACAATGATTATGAACCCATTGTATATTTTAACACGGGGATACGCAGCAAAAATCAAATTGAATTCTTTTTTTTTTGAAAAAAAAAAGAATGAAGAATAATTTTAAAAGAGACAAACATACCTTAGAACATTGACATGTCCCAAATGATGTCTATTGTTCAAGCATGCTGCCTAGGGCGTGCCGACTTTGCATTATCTCACTTTTTTACCCACCCATTTCTCTTCTATTTTTAAGAGGGGAATATTACCTCGAGAGACACTTTTAAGTTTTTATTAACACAATAAGGCACTTGTTGCTACCAACACACTTTCTTCTAACAGCTTCCCATTTGACATAAAAATCTCGTCCAATGTCAACTATCTCGTCCGCTAACGAAACAACAATATAAGCGGGAATCAACTCCAGCCATTCATCTATTTTCATCTCAACGGCCCACATTCAATATGTTTTCCTTGATAAGACATATCTCTATCTCTTAATAAGACACATATCTTCTCTTATTATGACCATTAGATTTCCTTTTTTTCTTATCTAATTTACGGTCCAGATTATATTAGCTTCCATAAAGCTACATTTCTTTTTTTTCCATCTTCTTTGTTTTTGACATTAACCATGGTTTGTTTTTTTTACAGAGTTGACTTCATCTTTTCCAATTACTGTTGCAGACAAGAGGTTAGTTCAAGAACTCTTATTTCAACCTTTTTTTTTCAAATCGCAGGCCCTCATGACAAAGTGGATCTCACTATCTTTCTTCTTCATTTTTTTTCTCTTAAATTGTCCAGTTTCTAAAAAAAATTGTAATATGTTTTTCAATTTCTATTTTTCAAAAAAACATTTATTAAATCATTATCTCTATTACTTGATCTATCTTTTGAGATATGTCAAGGTGCATTTCCAATGATGGTATAACGGTACGGAGACGTAAACAACAGATATGTTGGAAACTTTGACATAAACGACGATAGAGACGTAAACAACGACGAAGATAATGTAGAAGACCCATTATCCACCATGAACCAAATTGTTAAAATCAAACGCAAGGATAGTTCAAACAAAGATTGTTTAGAAAAATTTGTTGTTTTGGATAGAAACATATATACGTGTACACGTGTACATTCAAAATGAACCAATACATGTGAAGAAGTTGTACACATGTACGTTCAAAATAAACCAATATTTGTGAAGAAGTTGTACACATTGACTTATTTGGTTGTTCTTGCGCTAGGTCGCATGCTGAAAGTGTAAAAACTTGTAATTTTGAATGAAAATACATGTCTTTTTGAATTACACAAATTATTGATTGGTTGGAATGTGATATGTAAATTGGATATTTGTAAGAAGATCCATGTAAATGTTTTGTAATCGGTGTACACGTTATTTTTTAAGTCAATGTACATGTTGAGCCAAGCTAAGTGTACATCCACCTTACATAGTTTCCCGTGGACAACTATATCAGAATGTATACGCGTACTAGATGTATCCGAATGTACAATCTCCTTCTTGATGAACCACTAGTATATTTTAAAAAATATTTTCACCTCACATGATGCACCCATTAGAGTATACATGTGGACACTATCAATAAAGTGTACATATGTACACTATGTATCCAAATATACATATTCCACATCTGCATCATTTTACATGTACATGGTACACAAGTTAATTGTTGTCTCATGATTTTAATGAATTCTAACATTTGTTATTTGTTCACTTAAGTTATTTCAGGACTCGTTTAGATATATCTCATGATTTTAATGATACACAAGAAGCAAAAGAATTTATTTGCACATCAAAGATAATTGGGGCATAAAAGAATTTAAATAAATAGCATGGACCAATGATGCAAATCGAAATATAAATAGCATGGACCAATGATGCAAATCGAAATATTCGTTGGTCTAGATTGTATAATTAAACATCAAAATAAATAAAAATTTTAACATCGTAACTTGTACACACACAAGTTTGTACACATGTATACATAAATTTCGTACACAAGTAAATGATAAAGTCCGTACACCAGTGGACCTTTCACATTTCAAACAAACAAAAAAATCAACGACCATGTTACTTACCCCAATGTCTTGTTCGGCATTGGTACGCCTGCCAACGTCAGACCTGCATGTTGTGGCAATGTGCTTCCAGGGAAGCTTAACAACATTATGCTATCATCACCACCAGCCCTGCAAAGCAACTTTGGTATCACCTCAAATGCCTCAAATTCACCACACGGTATACCAGTCACTTCCGCAAACTCAACCAAGGAAAATCTCAGGAACTTACCACCAAAAACATGCCACATTTCGTACTTCTTCTTCGTAACAAACTGTCTTGTCAACATCTCATGAATGACTCTCCCCATCAATAGCCTCTAAACATGTATCTTAAATAGGCCACCAAAGCACGACCTCTTCAGTCTTTTCATCTCCGTCGTCCCGTCTAAAGCGTCTCACCGCCAACAAATAGTCTAGGGTTAAATAAATATTCACCCTTTCACTAGAAAAACGGTCGGTCGCAAATAACCGTTTTGGTAGACGTCTTTAACGTCTTCCACATCCGTCGTCTCTGTTAACCAAAACTCATTTCCCACAATTTGTTTCAAAACAACAAAAAAAAATTATATCACGGATCCAGATCCAAAGAAAAAAATGAGTTCTCAAGAACTCACCGTGGCAGCTTTTTTTCCACGACGACTACGTCGCCTTGCCATCGTTATCTTCTTTTTCTTTGCCGGATTCTTCGTTTTCACTTGTTGTACTGTTTTTCCTCTGTCGCCGTAAAACTTCTCTCTTTGTTTCGATAAGAAAAAAACAAAGGAGAAATAAATTGGGACTTATCTAATTAACCCTAGTTAAAATCCCACGTCGGTTACTTTTATTATTAATTTATTTTATCTTTTCAAAATTCAAATTTGTAACCAAACATTTATTCTAACTAAAGCCCAAGCGAAAAGTTGACATAATTGAAGGGCAAATTGAGTCTTTTCAAACAAAAAGTGTCTCAGTAGCAACAACTGCCTCTTAGTGTTATTAAAACATGGAAATTGTCTTTTAGTGTAAATCTCTCTTTTAAAAGCTCCAAAAAGATTTTTATATTTATTTTTTCGCCGTATTTCGGCAAATTGAAATTGTTATATAGTTTGGTTCATTTTAGATTTCATATATTTCCCAAAGGTGTAGTTATTTTGTTTAAGTGTTTTTCTTCGCCAACAAATAACTTTTCTTATTGTTGAGTAACGCTGGTTAGAAAAAATAAATATTGGAGTTAGCTTGTGCTACTAGCTATAAATTTTGGTGTATTAGGGTTTCTAATATAAAATGTAAATAGTCCCAAAACATTTAGAGACAATGGAGTAAATATTTTGCATACTCCACCACGTCACGTTAAACATTAAAGGCTATGAATTGATCACTCAAATCAATAGACACAACATTCTCAACATTTAAGTATTCGTGGTTTTTAGAATTAACACACATGACGCTTGTATGATGAATGTACTACAAACTAACTTTGTAAAACAAAAATGATGTTCTTAGGCCATACCAATGCCTAGGATTATATGTTATGTTTGTTGGGATCGTGACATGTCCATGTCTAACTCTTTATTATCTGATTAGTACGATATTGTCCATTTTAGACGTAATAGGCAAATCCGCATGGATTTACTTTTGGTTTCCTTCCCAAAAAGCCTCATACTAATTAGAATTGGGTATCTCTTTATATATTAGATATTTCTTGTCTAAACTTCCAATGTGAGACTTTGTTTAATACTCACAATGCTTTAAGTATTTGTAATTATTACTTTTTATGTAAGTCAAACTTATAGTTTTAGTTTGATTTTTTATAAGTTGTTAAAATTATATCACAGAGTTTGGAACACAACATGAAAAAAGACCAAAAATACAGAAATCTACAAACACTTTTTTTAACAGACACTTAGCGAGGCCTATTGAATTAAGCATTTAAGAAAATTTAAGATTTAAGTAAATAAAAAAAATAGTGATTTGAGTAAATTTTAAAAAGATTTTTTACGAGTTTTATGGAGTTTTGAAGAAATTTCAATTTTTTTGAAAGAAATCTTTTTAATTTTAAATATTTATTTTAAATAATATTTTTAATTTTAAAAATTATTATAATTTGATATTATTATCGTTTTATGAAACATATAAAATTTATAAAAGTTTATAAAAACTAATTTTTAAATAGTTTTATTTTTATTTTATTCTGAACAATTTGATTTTTTTTAAATATAATTTTTTTTTGAAAAAAAAGAGTTTCAAATACCATCATAGGATGTGGTATTTCAATTCGTTTTTTTACACTATACAATATCATTCGAACTCCATCAAATCCCATTTGATCGATTTTGTCATATTTTCTAATAAGTTAGAATTTGGGAAAACTTATATGAATGACTACTCCAATAAATTTGAATTTCATATAGAATTTAGAAATGCTTAATACAATAAGAGAAGATTTGAGAAAAAAAAAATCTTTTCAAATCCTAGATACAATAATGCCCTCTTAATATTCCAAAAGAAGCCACAAATAGAAATAAACAAGAGAATGCTAGTGAACTCGAGCTCCAATTGAAGCACCCAAACACAAACTCACCCAAGAGTGAGTTTGATTTAGCCATATTGTTATATGTTTACGAATATATTTTATTAAAAATTTCCAAGTTACCAATAATGATCTTATTCTTGGATCCATAGCATAAAAAGTGTAAATGATGTTAGGAAAAAATGTTAGATGATGAAGACATTTAAATGTCAAACTGAAAAGGGCTAAGGCATGCACACGTTTAATCATTATACATACTTATATATCAAAAGGAAAACATATACAATTTAATTAGATTGAAAAATTATCAAAAACACTACATTCATAGTATCATTTTTTATGTTTACTTAATTAATTTTATCTTCATTTTTTAGAGAAAAAAACACTTATAACGCTAGAATTAATTAATATAAGACTTATGGTTTAGTGTTAAGAGATGTGGTAACATTTTTAGAATGTGAATTTTGGATTTTAATCAATTTAAATATTTTTTGCCTCTTAAAAAATATTTTTAAAAATACCTCTTTATTAAAAATAAAGATGAATGATTGTATTAATAATGTGTTAAACATAAAAATTCTCCCATTAGATTCGACGAAACTAGTTAGTTCCTATCTATCACCCAAACCTAATTTATGTTCGTTAGGTGATATCTTTCTAATGTTTTTATTTTCTGTTTTAACTTAATATTGGTTAGTTAACTGTAACCTAAATGCATGTTTCGTTACATAGATCGAGCTAATTATCTACTTATACACGATACTTGATATGGACTAAAAGAACAAACGGGAGTGTTCATATTCATATCCACGTATCATCCTCTTGCACTCAATGTTTTCGTCTTGTATTTTTCATCATTCCATCTTTATTTTTTGGCTTTTGCTATATTTTCCCCTTATAATCTTTTGGATTTTTCTGTTTATTTGCGAAATAATGTTTTTGTTTTTATGTAAATATGTTTGGATGGTTTAAGACATGTGCATGTTAGTATATAAATCAGCCATACAAAATGTTTGGAACCGACTTATTAATGGAAAATGTCATCTTTGTCATAATTAATCAAATGGTTCCAAGTAATCAAATAGTGTTTGGTCTATTGGTGTAGTCGTGTAGACATGGTCTCTAAGAAATTAAGAAGATATGTTCTCTCGAGCTCGGTGCTATTGAAATCTTTGCCGCCACAATGCATTCGATAAGATAAATAAATACTGTTGGGCAAAAAAAGATAAATAGATACTAAACAGGTAGAATATTTATTTTTGTGAACATGAAACTTTAACATAAATATGTTATAAACTTAAAATTCAATATTTAAAATGTTCCTCGGCTTTACCAAATTCAAAAAACGAAAGTAAAAAACAACCCTAAGGTGCTTTCTTGATCATACCCTTTCTCTTTTTCCTTTTCTTTCCCCAACTTTTTAGCGATTAATTATTCGTTTTCCAACGATCTCCTCTACTCTATGAAATTTCCCTAATTACGTTTAGTAATTCATAATCCCCATGCTAATCAATAACCAGAGTGATCAAAATATATGTTTATTATATTTTCACACTAAAAGAAATAAACAAACCCGTAAACTCTGCCCAAATTTGAGGATATGATATCAATAATCATGGAAATAATTGAGATAACCATCAATATAAACCCTTCATTTAAAATGTAACAAAAAAAATTGGTGGGACATTTAAAAAGAGGAAGAAAAATAAAAAGACAAGCAAAAAAAAAAAAATAGAAAACGTAAAGCTAAAGCAAACAAGCCTATAGCTAAGCCTCACAACACTTTCAAACCCTCTCAGTGTCTCTCATCAAAATCCGAGAAAAAAAAAACAAAAAGAAAAAGTTTAAAGAAACTCTCATCTAATAAAGATCCGATCGTCGTCACCTTCACTTCTCTCTGGATCTTCACCTTTTGTTTTTATCTCTCTTTTGCTTTATGTTCTGTTTCTATATCTTGCCCTAAATGTAAGACAGAGGAAAGAGAACAGCAATGGAGAGAAGAAACGACGACGTTTCGTTTTACTACACCACACCGTCCGAACTCTCTTCCTGTCGGAAACATCCATCAGTTTCCGTTGTCGGAATCTGTCAGTACTGTCTGAACGACCGTTTAGTTAACCTCGTGTGCTCAGAATGCGGCGAGCAGAGGCTCTCTTCTTGCTCTTGCTCAGATATATCTCCTCACCGCACCTCAAACGCCGCCGTAGATAAAGAGGCGACGAAACAGAGGAAGCCGACAAGAACAGAGGAAGTGTCGAAAACAGAGGAAGTTGTTGTGTTCAAGAGGAGTAGTAGCAGTTGCGTTGAGATTAAGAAGACGAAGCATCATAGATTCTCGAGGCTGGGGAGGCTTTTCAGGAAGATTAATCCGAGAAAGGAGAGAGCTTTCGATGAGAATCACAACAACGACGACGACGATTACAGAGTTTTGAAACAGAGTGTTTCGAGGTCGAGATCGCTTTGTAGCTTCCGAGGAGGAAACGGGTACTTTATCGGGTCGGAAGAAGACGTGTCGTCTTATTCCGGCGCGAGGAGCTCGTTCTCCGCCGCGAGAAGCTCAAGCGTCAACGGCGGGTTAGGGGTTTTCGAAACAGAGCATCGGAGGAGTAACTTCGAAGGGAGGAAAAGCAATTTTAGCGAGAAGAGCAACTTCGAAGGGAGGAAGAGTAACTTCAGCGAGACGACGGAGCATCGGAGGAGTAATTTCAGTGAATCGGAGCCGCCGCGGAGGAGCTGTTTCGAGGCGAGGAAGAGTAACTTTAGTGAAACAGAGTATCCAAGGAAGAGTAACTTCAGCGAAACAGAGTATAAACAGAGCATAAGGAGGAGCAATTACGAAGCGGCGCCGAGGAAGAGTGATTCGTCGGCGATGGGTTTCACGAGAAGGGTTTTGTCGATGAAAGAGAGTTACTTTACGGGAGGAGAAGAGCCAGGTTTTATAGATCTCAAGTTCGATTCCTCTGGAGGAGGGGAAGTAGTGGTAAACGACGGCGTTTTGGAGCATGGAGGAGGAGGGTCTTACCGGTTAACGAAGGATCGAGAGGTGAGTAAGAGTCGAAGGACGAGCTTCAAAGGATGGAAATGGATATTCGGACATCAACTTCATCATCATCATCAAAGAGATTCATCATGATGATGATGGAGATTGAAGGAGAAACAGTTATACTGTTTTGTGTAATCCGATGTCAATCTTGTTTTTTCTCTAATGATTTATCGTTTTGTTTTGTTGAATATTTATTTTATCGACCTCTCATTTTGAAATGATAGAGATGAGATTATGAGTGTACACAACTTAACCGGTTTTAACCAAAGTCTTAATTTTGTAATCTAGTAACTTTGAGTTCTTATGTATTTTTATTGGTCACTTTGATTCAATATATATGTGAAGGTTGATTAGCCGTTGTATTAGTTAAGCTATTGACATATTGAGATGGGAGATTATATTCATCACACTGTCCCCAGTATATGAAACTAATGATTATGTTTTAAAACATAATTCTATTATTCTTTACCACTTTTTTTGAAGTTTTCATGTTAAAAAAAACTAAGAAGGCAACCAAGCGCTCGTAGCTTGGTGGTAAAGGAGGTACAGTTGTACTGTCCGCCACCCGGGTTCGAGCCTTGGCCACAACGGATTTAACATCCCTTCCGTTGGGACGCTGGATCCCTTTCGAGGGGATAGTTGGGAATGTGGCTGCCCAGATACCAGAGTTATCAAAAAAAAAAAAAAAACTAAGAAGGCTAAGGACAAGATGCTGATGAAGAACAAGGTGGAGAATTGAAGGATGTGTTTTTAGTCAGATGCGTGTGATAGGTTGAGGTAACCAAGAGGAATAGGAAGCCGGTTTAGTTGATTGAGATGTAAACTGGGAATACACACGTGTTACAATTATGTGTGTGTAAGAGTTGTAAACGATGTAGTTATAAGTCGTTTTTATCTCTTCTTGTTATGTGATAAATGTGAACATATCATGGATCATACTAGTGATTAGTGAGGGAGAGCTTCAAGAAAGCGAGAGAAGAAGATTGTATTGTAGGTGTACGTTAACTAAGGTTCTTAATGCACTTGCTGGCAGGCCCGGCCCAAATACTAGTTGGGCCTTGTGCTGATTTTTTTTAGAAATTTCCATACTAATATCAAATCTGTAAACTAGGATCTTAATTTCCATACACATATCAAATCTGTATTATACATGTCATTTTAAACAAATTAGAAACTCGTCAAAAAAAAAAAACAAATTAGAAACTTTATATCCCTAAAAAAAATTGGAGAAAAAGAAATGTACACAATGCAGCACTTGATATAGCTTTCTTACACATCAGAAGAGGAGGTAAACACCTGCTAAACAATCTTTTTGTGTACTTTCTTGCTTGTTGCAAACGAGTGAATCAAAGAGAGTGAGTGAGAGTTAGCACAAAGCAGGTCAAGATCCACACAGAATTTAACATTTGGTCTTACTGTTTCGGTTAATATTATTATAGATTTTAAATTTTACAGAGGGAGGTTATAAGAGGACTGATATCAATTCACAATTAAGTTTTATTTTTCAATGATATAATAGCCTGGCGGGTTGTAGCAGTGTCATCATTGTGTTAATTATCCAAATTCAAATTTGATAGAATGTAATTGTGTGTAAACTATTTACAAAACTAAAAAAAAAGCTCAAGATTCACTATGAAGATTAAGAATTAATTGATATATCTATCTTATATGTGGTGGGTTATTATTGTGTGATGATAAGCTGTTTGCGAGCCTTGAAGTTCCATCTCATCTTCATAATTTTTGTTCGGCCCTTAAAATTTCAGAATGTTTATGCTAAGTGTGCTGATTTGATTAGGCTTACTATGGGCCTAGGCTGGAAATGTTTTCGCTACATTGCTTTAATTCTGGCATGAACTTGCTTTAATTCTTAAATCACAAAAACAGATCCATGGAAAGTAAGTCAGTCACAGTCACGGTCGGTCTGTATTTTATCGGACATGGTCGGCCCTCAGATTTTTGGACCACTATATAAACATTATGTGGCATCAGCATAGTTTTTTTATTATTTTTGTTTTTCTGTCAATGTCATTGTTGAAGATTGGTACGTATGCCATTTTAGTTGTTAGAATATTGATAGATTTTTTTTCTTTAAAAGCTTGATCATGTATATGTAAATACATCGAAATCAACTTGATGCAAGTTGAATAGGATTTTATATGCAAGACAAATGAAAATAATAAAAGGGCAAATAGTAAAGAACCTTGAGATATCGCTTCTGGTCATCATATACTACTTTGTTGAATTTTGATGAGCTTGTTGAGATTGACAAAAAAAAAAAAAGATAAGAATCAGTTGTGGAAGCATAAGAAAATCCGATCAATATTCGCAAAAGAAACGTTTATATAAGACGGAAAACATGGTTGAAGTTAGATAAATTTGGCCACGTATGTTTCATGTCCAATACTATAAAAGAAAATCGTTTTTTAAGTAATTTTTATAATGGGTATAGATATGAAAGAAAACTTGTTGATATTAAATCCGATGTATGATAAGGTTAAATTTAGTTTGTTTGTTAATTCATGTCAACGTTCGTGAAAGTCTATAAATATTGTTTTACCGATGATTATAATGTTGTTCGTTTGGCAGACGCAATTTCATGTGTCTGCCGCTGCGGCTGCGTCAAACGCAAATTGTTGTTGTTCGTTTTGTAGATGTATGACGCAGCCATAAACGCAGATTTCTTGACGCAGCCACTAATTTTTCTATCGTTCAAATTTTATAACGCCAGACGCAGCGTCTGGACGCAAGTAACCACGTCAATAAAATGAATAAGATTTATGAAAAAATAGCCGCAAACGCAGGAAACTGCGTTTGCCAAACGAACTGCACTTGTGTATCAATTTAACCATGTTTATTTGTTATTATCAGTTTCTAGTCTTGGCCAAACTATAGTTTTATCTGGTGATGACTTAGGCATGGTCCTATTAAAAACAGTCAATGCATCTAATTACTAAACGTATCAATGTACCATCCTATCTTGATGTTCGGATTCACGTAACCTTTGCTTTGGTGTTTAATAAAGAAAGATACTTAGCGTGTACATAATAGACAGCTTTACACAAAAGAGCTTTGATTTACGTCATATCTTTTGGTTCACATGAACTTGTTTTATATTTTATTTCAATATATACACTACAATCGCTATTTTCCAGAAAGATTTGTAACCGCATAATCTTTACAGATTCAAGAACTAGTCGAATTTAATGTGTAACATGATACTTATTAGCTTTAAAAATGTTTTTATAATTTGATCATAAACCATTTTCTTCGTCAATACCCTACCAAAAAGAATATCTTGATCGAATGGCTACATTAGTGTAGAGTGTTATTCAAGGAAACTTAGGCAAGATTATCGTAATCCCATTAATTCTGTTCACACTTTATATTTTTCTAAATAATAAGTTCATTTATTATATATTTTGCATCGTTGATTATCCATTTCCCAATGTCTTCCTTATAGAAGCAAAGAACAAAGGAGTTCCTTCAAACCAAATATCCCAAAAATACTACAACATGTTAGGATTTAGTTTGCTTTTTAATTTCTTGTATTGCCTTCATATTCATTAACTGACTCTCTCATTCAAGATTCAATGGAAGATCTTAACACATTTGCAGCTGACTGCATCGTTGTATCATGTTGTTGCAACTGTCTTGTTCTCCAAATCGCGATCTTCATCTTCCTTGGACTTCCTCAAAAACTGATCAAGAACACAAGAAAATGTTACACAAAATGGGGCATAAAAGGAAGAACAAAAAGAATGGGGCTCGATTGTGAATATGGAGGAAACACTGGGGGTTGATTGGGAATGGAGAAAAGATAATCTGAGTATACAGATGGAGGGCTTTGGATGTATTGAAGAAGTTGAAGAGGCTTTAGAGGAGTTTTCAAAGAATGGTGAGTTTTTGTTTGGAAGCTTCTGGGGAAGAGAGAGGGTTCAAAATTCTTTGTCAATGTCAAGTTATGTTGATGACAACTTTGACTTAAGATTTGTTAGTCGTTATGAGATAAACGAAGAAAATTTCTACTCATTGGATTATATATTAACAACTTCACATATTCAAATTAGTGGAAATAAAAATATCCACTAGGGATGTTTGCTTGTTCCAAACTATAGAGATCCATATTGTTTCAGCACATTTTGATCATATTGTTGACAAGTGATATGCTTTGTGAAAAATTTATACTATAATTGACAAGTTCTTGCTCTTTTAAAATCGACTCATACAAGTTTTAACAAGCAATAAATGTCATAGTGACTTTCATTATGGTTGTGAAAGTGTGATTGGTGGATTTTGTAGTAATACGCGATTTATTTTAGTTCTAAGAGGATAATGAAACGATAAATAATAAAAAATGGCATCCAAATCTCTAGATGTTACAGACAGTATTACATACTTTTAGCATAATTATCACAAAATAAATAAATAAAAGCATAATTGTAAAACAAGAATGTAGTTGTGTGATGTGCTTCCTACCCAATCTCCGATTTAATAATTTCACCGTCAATCCGCTTTAATTTGTCTCCACAAGTTTTATATCTTAAGTTCTTAACAGTAACTGAAATTATTAAATTTAAACCAATCGAGAAAATTAGAAGATAATGTAATTAAATATTAATTTACTACCCGGGAATACAATTCAATCATAAATAATATTATCAAGAGTCAATCAGTTTCAAAAAAATAAATAATAATATTATTAAGAGTATTAGGTTGGCAATGTTTTCAAGTTTTCACATTAGACTCCGAATCTCAGAAAAGTTAAAAGTAATATTGTGGTTGTGTAGTATCAAGAGTTTTTATAATTCAGAAAAAGTTAGAAATATGAAAATGTTGCGCATCCGAATGAATTTGGATGAACTACTAACGCCTACAAGAAAGAATAAGTTAAAGTTTTTCGTTAACTTTGTTTTGATTAATTGAATGAATAATTACACCCTTACTTGCATTTGTAATTTTGTATTAGTAGTGTTGTATGATAACTTATAATAGTCGAAATAGTTATATAATTGAAATTGTTGACAAACACAAGTTAAATAGATAGTGTACTGATAAAAGTGCTTACCAGATACTATAAAGACAAATGGGAAGAAAAATTAGACAATTATCTTACCGAACCTCACATGATCCTTCTCTTTATGTCTTTGTCTGAAGTTGAAAATTCCAAAATCTTGCTGTATTTTCTCTTTGTGAGGTCTGAATGCATTGCACTGGACGGTGGACACATGGGAATTTCTTCCTAAATTATTTTTTTTTTAAAAATTGATAAAAATAAGATAAAAGAAGAAATTATAGCTAAACCTAATAGTGAAGTAAACAAACGAAAATGAAGAAGAAAATATATTCCACCAGCATGTTTGATTTTTTTTTACTAGTATCAATTAATTATAAATACAAACATACAAAAACAACATTGATCTATACGTAAGAAAATGAAATATACACAAAAAGTTTTATGTACAAAATATTTCCGTGTGTGTGAAATGAATTACAGATGCCTTCTCTTACAAGGAATCTGATAAAAGAAGCCCTAGTCTCTACATTTGAGATGTAAATATATATATTTACATAGAATCAACTTCTATACTCTTCAGAAAGCAACAAGATCCTTGTGGAGCTGATCATGAAACCTACCGGAGCGCCGTACACTAGCAGCTCTTCTCGCCGTGTACCCAACGGTGGTGGGTCTAATCGACCTCTGCCTCACCATCTCAACGAACTCAGGATCATTAGAGTGACCCTCGTACCTAATCCACTGAATCATTTGATGGTACTTAGGGAAAAACCTCATTTGCACTGACTTGTAGACGAAGTAAGGTGTCAAAGCGAAGATCATCACAAAGAGAGTGGTGAGCCAGTAGGAAGGAGCAGGAGCTAGGGCTTCAAGGAAGACCATGTAAGCATCGGTGGAGAAACTTGGGGTTATAGCTCCATAGATCATGAGGAAGATGTACCAAAAGGCAATTGATCCCCAAATCACAATGTGTTGGACCCATGTGAAGTAACTTATTGATAAAGCCATTTGGAGATTGACTACCCACACAATGCAAGTGTACATTGTTCCTCCCATGATTTCTCGACCCGCGGTTTTGCCGTTTGGGTCGAATAGCTGGTGTTTTAGAGATTCCTTGCAGATGAAGAAAATGGCTAAACCACTTATGAATCCATTGAACATCCATCCTATGATCCTTTTCCAGCTGAAGAGAATGTTTTGCACACCTTCTTGGTATAGCAATGGAAACTGCAAGAAAATAAAGTGGTAAGCAACTCTTCCAAATCTGTTTTTCGCTGATTTTAAGAATATTCTACAATGAAGAGAAAATAAACCCTAAACCTAAAACCTAAAACCTAAAACCTACCTTGTAACAGAAGCGAGCTGAGACATCTTGATCAAAGACTCCAAGGGCAATGACGGGGAGAGAAGAAAAAAATACGTTGAAAAGAGATAGGAACCAGTCATTGTATGCAGGTTGTGCAGAGAAGGAAGTGTAAGCTTCATATAAGAACACCGTGACACCGAAAGTGATATTCTTGTAGAAGAAGTAACATATCTGCCAAAAGGAAAAAAAGGTAAGAGAAAGATTAACAGAAATAGAAAGGTTTTTGAATAAATATTTTAATTTTTCTTACCATGGATGAGATTCTGCTGTAACACCAATGACCATGGACTAACAATAAACGTTCAAGATATCTGAATTGAGCAATGGCGATATCGCTAGACATCACTGCTTGCATTCCTTCAACACCACTTATTCCTACACCAATGTCAGCTTCTTGAAGCATTCCTACATCATTTGCTCCATCTCCAATTGCTAATGTTGTCTTTCCAGTTCCAGACTTAACCAGTCTTGTAACCTAGAAAACTCAAAAGAACATATTATATTAATAAAAGTTTATAGAATAAGAATCTAAAGAAAGCATGCCAAGATTTGAAGATTTTATACCAATGCTTTTTGTTTGGGTGATGATCTGCAGCAAATCACTGATGCACAACCAGTGGCAAGAGCAAGAAACGTCTTCTTGACTTCATCCTCTAGAGCATAAGTTAGGGACTTCCCGTCTATGATCAAGGCAAATGCTTCAGAGCTTGCACCTGATGCAGCAAGTAAGGCCTTTCCTTCTTCTATTTGCTTCACAACGCTTTCTCTTGATGCCAATTCAATCTCGTCTTTGATTCCAGATTTCTCCAAGGATTTGATGTGTGGTGTCTCAAGGTTGATGATGATCTGTGTCATCTCTTGTCTTAGTAAACTACAAGCAAATCTGCAAGAAAATATTCTCATGTCAGTAACAAAGAAAACACACACAAGAACAAGAACATTCAAGATTCAAGATTCAATACCCAATATTGATAGCTGTCTCCATCTTGTCTCCAGTTAGAACCCAAATCTTGATTCCAGCTTGAGCAAGTTTGTCGATACATTCCGGAACCTAAACAACCCATCAGTCCAAGAACTGTTAACTCCAGAAACCCTAAACTATCAAAAACTTGTAGCATTATATAGTACTATAACTAAAGTCATACCCCATTCTGAAGCTTGTCCTCAACAGCAGTAGCACCAAGGAGAATGAGGTCACGTTCCATCTTATCCGTAATTTCATCTATTAAAGCTTCACGGTCCTCACTCACTGAAGCCTTAGCTTCATTGAAACTCTTGTTGAACTCTATGTAGTCATTCTCATCAACCTCACGGTAAGCAAGTATCAAAGTCCTTAGACCTGCATCTGCATATTGGTTTACATGTTCTTGGGTCTTGGCCTCGAACTGTCGACCATTCTTTGCTAGTCTTTCAAACATTACACTAAAAAGAAACACAAAGTTAATATCTTCAGACACAAGAAAGAGTGTGTGTTTAAATGTCTCAAAACGCTTACTTATCAGCTCCTTTAGACAACAACAAGAGCTTCCCGTTATGGTCTCTTACAATCACTGACATTCTCTTCCTCGAGCTATTGAACTCAAGAACATTCAGCAACTTATTAACCCTGTAAGAAAATATAAAAACTTGAGCTCCAAGGATCACAACAATGATCGTAGGTTGAAAAAAAAAAGACTCAAAACCTAACCTTTCGACGTTTTCCCCTGTTGCTAGATCCAATTCTCTAAAGGAGATCTCGTTTTGTGTCCTGTTAAAGAACTCAAACCCTAGCTCTCTTGCTGCAACGACAAAGGCAGCTTCATCAGGAGACTCAGCTTCATAAGAGACATCCCTTGTCTCTTCATCGGTTTCGGGTATTGCCGTGTGACACACGGCAAGTAATCTAAAAAACTTCTGCAACACGGCAGCTTCAGGTTCCCTCACCCAGTTCCCATTCATCACCCTTTGGTCTACAAAGTTAAACCCTTTAACCTTAGGACCAACCTTGTCCACAACAACATCTAAATCTTCATTAACCAAAGGCGAACCGCCGCTTCTCACAGCCATAGCTCTCTCAACCTCAGTTATACCACGTCCATAAGCCGTACCGGCTATAGAACACTTGATAAACTCCATGGAGTTACATGTCAAAGTTCCGGTTTTATCGGATAAGATAGTATCAACCATACCAAGCTCTTCATTCAAATTCGAAGTCCGCGCCTGCGCGGGTTTATCGGTCTCTTCGTAGTACATATGTATGTCACTGTTGATGAAAATGCTCTGAAGAACTTTGACGATTTCGATCGAAACATATAGAGATATAGGGATGAAGTAACTGTAAAGCATTGTGGCAGTGAAGAAGTGGTAGATTGCAGCCATTGGTGCTTTTTCTGGATCAAAGAAGTTATTTGAATCATCTGGTTTCAAGTACCATCTCTCTGTTCTTCCGTTTTTGAGTTTATCTTGTCTTGTTTCGACTCCGAAGATGATTGATCCAATGAATGACATTAGGAAGACGAGACCGAACATTAAGTAGATGATCTTGTCCATTTTCCTCTCGATCCTGCTTCTCTTTGATGGTGGATCAGTTGAGTTTTGTATCACCTGTTATTTCAATACATGAAAACATTAGGGTTTCTCTCAAAATATGAAAAAGTTAAAAACTTATTTTGTTATACATTATGAATTGGCTAAACTTCGTTAAACAATTGACTATAGAAAATTGGCTATGTTCGTTTGCATGTCGCTGCGATCTATGTTGTTAGTTTTGCTACATTGCAACATTAAATTGCGATAATCATATTTTTCAAATCGCTAAAAAAAAGATATATGATCTGCTAGTAGTCGATGTGCAATTTGATGACATAGGTCGCAACAACATTGAAATGAATATGGCCATATATGCGCAAAAAGAATGATGTTATAAAAAGAAGCAGAACAAGAAGAGAACTCATGAAACTGTGTACCTTTGTGTCATGTCCGGTGAAAACAACAGCTCCGTACACATACTCTGTGTTTCTAAGCTTGGAATCTCGTAGAAGAATCTGTTGAATGGACAAAGGGAACCTCTCTTCTTCAAGCTCCAAAGTCCCAACGAACGTATAAAGATTCACATTAGGATCTTCGCATCTAACAACGGCTCTGAAGTCTTTGAAGTCAGAGTCTTCATGTAACACTGATGACGTGGCATCAAGACCCTGTTTCACTTTCAGATTCGTCTCTCCATCAAGATTCATCGTTTCTACATAGCAAATAGATTCCTCGTAGCTTGATGATAGAAGTAAAAGATCCGCCGGAAAAAACTCGTCTTTTTCGACTCGGACTATGTCACCTACTCTTAGGTTGCTCCACTCCTCTTGCCGGAATATTCCATTGCCGTCGTGTACTTTCACTTTTCTATTATTCACCTCAATATCCTAACAAAAACAATTAAGTAAATAAAAATAGAATCTTTTTTATGTTTTTACAAGAAAATAAATAAAAGACTCAATATCCTGAAAGAAACAAAAAACAATAAAATAAATAAAAATAGAAACTTTATTTATTTTAAAATAAATAAAGATGAAATAAATAAAAGTAAAATATGTTAGTTAAAAACAAAAGAAAAACATGAATATAAATAAGAATATACTTTATTTATTTGTTTTTGTAAAAAAATAAAGTTTAATTCTAATTTGAAAATTATTTTTATTTCCTTCACTTTTTATTTATTTAAATCTTTTAAAAAACTAATAAATAAAGTTTATGTTTTATTAAAATAAAAATAAAATAAAAGAGAGACAGAGATGTAAGTTACCCAAAAATATAAACTTTTGATGTAAAGGTTCAATAATTCATAATAAAGATGAAAAGATCCAAAACTTTATTAAAAGATTGGATTCAAGATCGGACCTGTTGTTTCCGGCGCCAATCTTCAATACCTTCTTTAACCATTGTTGCAGAGATGACAAGTGCAAGAGGCAAGAGAGCACTAACGGCTCCATAAGGAGAAAGATCAGTCAACGACAAGACTCCGGTGACTAGGAAGTAGAAGTTAGCGACGCGACGGAACTGCTCAAACAGAGACTTGGGGAAGAAAGAAGCGACGGTGTATTTAGTTGACCGGACGTAATTTCCGGCGTAGTTCCGGCGTTCAGCTGCCGGAGAACCCGGTTCGTTACAGTAGACGACCCGAGAGAAACCGGGTCCTCCTATGTTGGAATGGTCTTCTTTGAAACTAGACTTACCACATGTGTAAGAGTAGATCCTGCTTATGTGTAATCTTCTTCTTCTCCGACCACCTCCTGCCATAGCTTCTTTGTCTGAAAAAAGATGTTAGAAAGTGTTTTTATTTATTTATAATCTTACAAGAAAGCCAAGTGAAAGAAGAATACTTGGAGAGCACACTTGGTTTCTTGGGAGTTTTTTAATTTGAGGGAAGAAAAGAATTAAAGAATGTAGAAATGTTGAATGTTTGATATATAAAAAAAGAAGAGAAAAGGAAGATGAGTTATGTAGGTTTGATAAAAATTGTGTGAAGGTAAGAGTTTTTTTTTTCCTATAGAGAGAGAGACCCAACTTTGAACGGTGACTTTGAACGTAATACTTTTTGGCTAGTTGTTGACTTTTAGATGAGTTTTTTTTTTAAAAAGTTTTTAAGAGATTTTTCATTATTGTTGTTTGCTTCGAAAAATATCAAAAAAATGTACGCGGGTATCTTATTTGCCGGGGCATCATGAGTGATTGAATTTTCCAAATTACTTCTGGAGAAGAGAGTTGCTTCTAGAAGAGGGAACTTTCTAAGGTAATTTTATCTTTATATGTTGTCTTTCTTTGGGACTAGATCATTTACTTTGAACATTATTTATCATAATTGCCTAGAAATATTATATTGCCTTTGATTCATAAATATAAACTGTTTAGTGTTTTCTCACAAATTATTATAATAAATGTATTGTTTTATGTGTTTGACAAAAAATATATATTGTTATATAATATTTCAATAGTTTTTAATCAATAGTAATTCAATAAAATTAATTAATTTTTTGAAGATTACAATATTTTCATAAAACACACAAAATCTATTTTATGAAACAATTTTTTCCATATATATATATATATATATATATATATATTAATGAAATGAGTGGAGTATATCATAAAAATATTCAATTTAAAATATAACCAGTAATTATATGATAGATTTTTTAAAAAAGCTTATAATAAAAGAAATTTTGCATGAATATTTTTCATTATAGACCTACAATTTTAGATAAAAATTTAGAAACTAGTGATTGGAAATCATGAACCTGTTGTCGGCCATGCTTTCATATCTTTTATAGCGTCTTCTATCCTGATTGAAGAAATAAACGGTGAAATCCAAATAAAAGCAGTATAAAATCTAACCAGGGTGTGCTTAAGTTTATGATATAATGTGTACTATTTGGGTTTGTTATATCATCACATTAAGAAACAAAAGATGCGCAAGAAGTTAAATTTGTAATCTAGTAATGATTGATCATCATATACAAATCTTTTTATAATTATTATTTTCTTGAACTGCTATATTCTTGAACTGCATAAAACATTATCTAATTATGTCATGCCTCAAGCGTTAGCTTTTCTTTTTGTTCTGGTTCGAGACATTTATGAAAACCTAAAGAAATGGACAAAATTAAATTAAGAGCTGGAAGGGGCGTGGATGGTAGCAATTTATTGATTTACTAGTAGTATTAATTTGATAAAAAAAATTGTTTATTTTGTAATTTTCTTTCGCTTGAAAGTGGAAGCTTCTTGCAAACCAATTCAATACTGGGTCTATGATTAACGAAAATTATCCATTGTAATTGTCGCTTCTAGTATACGAAGACCATCTCATTTATTTTATATAGAGTTATGGTTACGAAAGACAGCAAATTTTGTTATGGTATTTTAATCTTTGCCTGGTTGGTATAACTTGGTATATCAACATAGATTCAACTGATATTTAAAATTGTATAAACATAAATTTTATATAGCCATAATATTAATCCATAAAAATATAATGATCAACTAATATTTCAATGTGTATATATTTTTTCTAAAATGTGCATTATGTACCTATGAAACAGAGTAACAACACACACTCAAGACACTAACAAAATCATTAGACATATATCATGATTTTTTCATTGTAATTTAATAATTAATTTTTATTTTTCAAGAGTTTTATTGACATACTATACTTCGTTGGACCGATTTTTAAAACCCGAGATTAGAGTGTTAATCCAACACCAATAATTGTGAATCCACGTAAATTAAACGTTGTTCATATGATATACATTTTTTAAACATACATGATATACATTCATGCCAACACCTACTTATATTGTCATCATATAATGTCTGGCTGCTTGACCATTCAACATCTTTCCATGCATGTATGTATATATGAGTATCATAATATACAAACACATCATTGCTTTGACTATAAATGTGCGACATAGAATGGTGGTTATAACTTTCTTGAAATTCTATTAGTTAATAGGAGTATTAAATTTGCTAAATTAGGTTTCTTGGACAATTAAAATCTCACTAACCCATTAAGGGATTCAAAAGTAACGTCTATTAAATTTGCTAAATTAGGTTTCTTGGACAATTAAAATCTCACTAACCCATTAAGGGATTCAAAAGTAACGTCTATGCAAATGGTACACCTATCTACTCATAATCTCAATAAAACCAGACCACGTCAGTACTTTGTTGCCGTCAATCATGTGACCAATTAAGAAAACCAACCCAGAAATAGTTGACTTTGGTAGTACTTTTGACTTTCTTAACATGTGATTCTATAATCATCAATGACGTCATTCATGGATTCATAATTGTCACTAGTATCACGATTATTTTTACCTTCTGGAATAAAATAAAAGATCGGAATCAAAAGCTTCTAGATAACTTAAAAAGGAAAATTCAGATGGCCTGACAACCCATTAATGATTCATGCATGAATTTCATAGGAGATTTCTGCTGTTGTACTGCAGACATTAATGTTATAATTTCCGAACAAAATGATGGGGACCAGATTTTATATTTTAATAACGAAAACAAATTTGTGCTCATAGGAAAAATACGATAATTTTTTGGGTCAATATAGTTTTCCTTCACAAGAAAGCATCTAGTAAGATTATGGGATCAGTGAGAGTCCGACACAATCTATCATATTTACATGGTGAATGTTTAATATTATCTATAGAATGTACGAAAATTCTACAGTTTTCAAAAAAAAAGTTTACAACAATTTATTTTTAATTAGTGAAGATGGTGTCTATATCAATGAAATAAGCTAGTTTTGCTTCTTTTTTTTTGTAGAAAATACAACGATACAAGACATTATCTTTTCGTTTTTACTTCAGCATATTTCAAAGATAAAGAATATAACGGTGGACAAACTTGCATAAGATGTTTGAAACTTCTTTTCAATGGTGTATTATATTGGTTTTTTGATACCATTTTGCATCTCTGACCAGATGTCGATTTAAGATAAGACTTTTTATTTATGTTACTTTGTTGTCAAAATAAAAAAAAACAAATTCGCGTTCATATTTTCATAATTGCAGATTTTTTTGGTGTTAACTTTGCTTAAAATTCACTATTGTATTCATTAATTCTTCTAAAACTAGACGCTGTTATTTTTATTTCTAACGAAGACCATGTTATTTAATATCTACAATTCAAACAAATAGTTGTGGCAAAAGCTTAAAATAAAACTTTGCCATTCACTTGAAAAAGTCATTTTGGATCCACGGAGTAGAACTTTTTTTTTGGTAACCAATCCATAGAGTAGAACATAAGAGTAAATTAACAATAAGCCCATAAGAAAATGGGTCTGCTTCTTTAATAACTGACAGTAGAAAGCCCAATGGGAAAAATCTGAAATCAATAAGAATATTAAGAACATAAAGCCATTTTGTTAGTGAAATAATACGTAAGAATTAAATTGGATATATTTTCAATCATTTCGAAACTTTATAATTTACGCACAAAGGGATCGTCAAACAGATATAATAAAATATAAATTCGTGCATATCTCTATTCGAAACAATAACTTTTGTTGTGAGGCTGTTTTTATTCTTCTTTTTTGTTACAACATGTAATCTGAAGTTTTTGTTAAGAAAATGCGAAGTGATAGCTAATCTTGGTATATATTATATTTCTCATTCTGTATGTAGCTAATCTTCGTACATATTATATTTTCACTAACCATGTAACTTTAAATTAAGCAGTTATTTAGGGATGTCAAAAATGGGCTGTAAGCTATTGTTATACATGCATGTGGGATAGTAAGCAATTTACATAGTTACAAAATGTACACTGTTTGCTGGTGAAGTTTGAGAACTTCAGGGTTTAGTAAGCAGTTTAATTTACTAATTAAAAGTTATAGTGCACCAATTTAATATGACACTTGAATATAAAACTTTGTTACTAACTGAATTGTTTTCAAAAATATGACTCAAAACACTATCCACCGATCTCTTGTCCACGAAACTCATGTCAATCCATTTCCTACACATTGATCGCATACCCACCATCTCTATACACGGATTTTTCTAAGTATCTTTTGGGATTCAGTGCTTCTTTTGCTGATTAAATATTGGGGAAAAGAATTCAATTCTGATATAAGTACAATACAAGTTATGTAAATACGCATAGACGGGGGAATTTTATGAAGTCGAACAAAAATAAAATCCTCGTACAGTACAAATATTCCATACAAATAAGAGACGTTGTCAATATTTTAGCTAGATTAATGTTTTTTCTTATCCAGCAGCTATGTTTGATTATGGTCAATTCTCTCAAATATCTCTTTTTCTTAAAATAATAACTGAAATAAATTTTTATTTTAAATTTTTGAATATTTATTTTTTGTTTTCCAAAATATTAAATTCATCTCCAAAACCCATCTCATAACTGTAAACAAGTCTGGATTAGTTAATACTAGATGTATAAATATACATTACACCCTAGAAGTATAAATGTATATATTTACACTATATAATAAAGTCTATTTTCATCATTTTTTAAAAAAAAAAATTATTCTTTGTGACAAAATTTTTTTTAGAGATATCTAAGGGTATTTCTCTTTTATTATCCTAGAAATATGCCAAAAATAAATCAACCTATGCAGTGTTTCCAACTACATTCTTGCGCGTAGTTGGCACAAGAAGAAATTTCACAACTAGTTTGAGCTTACATGGTAGATATCTAGATATGAATCATTCACAAGCCTCACATAATTATAGCTCTGCCTCCCCAAAAAGTGATAATGCATGCTAATTTACAGAACCAGTTGCATTTTAAGTAATGAATATTTACATTTTAGCAAAAATAAAAAGAATACAGAATCAAATGGTATGTATATTACAAACCCAAATGTTTGAATCAAGACTGGGCTTGTTGCTGAAAAAAAACAGATAAGTTGGTGTTTTTCTCCACGTGAAAGTGCTTCATACGATAAGCATTGTGGTACTAGTTAGGTTAGAACATTCATGCATTTAGAATTTTAAGGTTTACTCGGGGTCGGGACAGTGTCATCATCTTTGGGCTTCATTAATTTAGCTTTGTTAAATTTGTGAAATTGCATGAATACATTTTTGAATCTTTCTGGCGAAGAAGAGGATTTCAATGTGTAAGACACCATCCTTCTACCACAACTTCTCTTAATCTTGGTTTATATCTCATGTCAAAATGAAAGCTCCAAAAACCACTCTAGGACCCGCCTGGGTGGCGGATCTAAAAACAACTTTTATTTGGGGCAAAACTAAAAAAATATTCTTTTACTACATTTACAAAATTAAATTTTCAACAGGGGCATTATCAATTTTTTTGTACAAATATACACTAGCTAAAAAAATTCATGGTGGGCGATTGCCCCACCCACTGATCACATTGATTCGCCCCTACGCCTGAATATTTGCTAACATATATATATATATATATATATATATATATATATATATATATATATATATATATATATATATATATATATATATATATGGTCCGAGCTCCATAGCCTTATTCCACATCATTGTGGGGGGGAAAAGGTTGTGCCACAGTGTCTACCATTTTCCAATTCCTTTAATTACAAACTGCTATTAATGTGAAGTGTAACTAAATTATAAATGATTTGACATTACACTTTGATTCGTGCAACATAAAAGATGCACGATGTTTAGTCCATGTTAGTATCTAATTTGTTAGTGTGTCGCATTCCCCATGCGTTAGCAAATGTTTGTTGGCTATTTTTTTCTTTAGCCAATGAAACGACATTCATTCGATGTATTGTTAAGCTAACCTTTAGTCTGTTATACCCAAACAAATCTAACGAACGTTCTCCAATCATGCTCTTTGAATACTATATTTCATTTTTCTAGTTGTATGTTTGTTAATTGTCTAAGTTAACAAAATGATAAAACTTAATTTGGTTATATCGATCTACATCTTAATTTACTATAACAAGATGTGTTTTCATAAAAGTCGTATTTGGTTAGTTTTGTTTGCATTCATACAACAGTTGGTTGACTCATCAAGCTTGGTCGGTCCCAGTTTTAAGAATTAGATATAACAAGAACAAAACAAATATTAAAAATTAAAGCAAGAAATAACATTATTTATGTAATCTTTTCAAACCTAACCTAAGATTGTTAGTTTTATTGAAATGTCAGTTATGAAGTAACAAGTATAATGATTTGGAGTTATGGACGGCAGAGCAGGCCGACCAACTATTTTAAAGTGTACAAATCCCTTTTACTAAATCAGAGAAAAGTTTGAAGTTAGGCTTTAGTATAAAGATTAAGCAGTAACCATTATAGACAAGAAATTAAAAAATATTATCTGCCAGAAAATGTTTAACTTGATTTTTCTATCCTGTATATTCTTTTATCTTGTTTCTTTAACACATATCTTAACATGAAGAAATAGTGACCATATATAACATGTATTATAGAGA
>CAJHQP010005011.1:0-49638 GCA_905132765.1 Moricandia arvensis | reverse complement strand
TCCCGCTTTTCCTGTACCCTACTCTAATGAAGGACATCTATTCAACCCCACCACACGAACCTAAGACACTCAGACTACACGTTCACTCCAAGACCATAAGTTACCAAGGCACTCACAGCCACATCACAGCACTACAGTCTCATAAGCACATCACACTCCCTAAAGAACATACAGACCCTCAAGCGCCTGCACCCCCCCACAGACACTAACGACCCCTAAGTGCCACAAGACATACGACCCCTAAGGCTGCCAAACGAATGAGAAAGATACAGCTAGCCACACGCCCCAATTTGCAAGCATTCTCACGGACGGACTATAGAAAGACTTAAAGATAATGCTCAGCCACGACCTTACCAGAACGAATCCCAAAACGACTTATATACTCCCCCCAGATGTTCTACGACGACTACAGAAGACTCCGAAGACTTACCCGAAGACTTCCACAAGACTTCACAGACAGATTCAACGAAGAATCCTCCTCAGACAGAATCTACCAGAACGATTTAACGGAAGAACCTACCAAGAAGACTTACGGCAAGATGTCGACCACCGACTCTTCACAGAGCCCGACTGCCAACCAGCACTCTTCCGAGAAGCCCCATTCACGTTCTCCACTATTCTGGCAAATTTGGCGTTATCCGACACCGCGCCCTCTTCTTGCAGTCTTGCAGCACGTTATCACCCCGATCTCTGTGCCTCAAGCTTCCGCGGTTTGTTTCTTCTCACTCGTAGATCAGCTCACCAAGATTTGCCCCTATCTTGCATTTTTTTGCGTCGCGAGACCACATTTGGCATTCCTTCGAGGACAAACAAGTCCACCGACTGCCAACTTCTCACAACGAAGGATATACTATCATTCGTGCAGTATATCGCATCCCACAATACTTAGCCGGGGACACAGTGTGCAAATATGCAGATTAGCAACAGGTTCAGCACTGATACTACCCCCCGCATCGCGAGCACAAGCCTCCTTTTCTTCATCTCACTAGACACCCCATACATCCACCATCCTCTAATCATGTCTCAGCCAATCAACAACACAACTCCCCACGTTGCACCTGCATACCCCCAAAGAACCTCAACACCTCCCTCCAATCTGGTCCTGACAGTTCAATCGTACTCTGATAACCTCTCCCACCGATCGCCACATCAACGTATTCAACCCTCCCCCCAGCACCTCATGTTCAGCCCCTCTCGTGGGATTGATCACCATCTCTCCTCAACTCTTACAACTACACTCTCGCCAATTTTTCCCTATAAACTCGCAAAAGAAACACTATGGGAAATCTCCTTGCTTCCTTGAGAGGGATTTAATAAATTCAGCTATGTTGCTCCCCGTCGTTCTCTCATCATCTACATTTCTATGGAACACTGAACATGTCGACCAATCAGTCCCTCCAACCGTCGCTTCCTCCCAACATATGCTCTGCGTGCCGGGCCTTACCATTCCGGATCTCCCTTCTATGCAGCGGTCTCAAAATCTCGACCCCAGAGTGTACTGCACGCATCCGAGCCTTCCTACCACCCAAGTACACATAGTGTCTCCCCTTTATACCTTCTCTGGGACACACTCGTCTTTTGTTGTACGGTGATCCAATCACACATATTCCCTCGGCCCCGTTGCCCACCGGGAAACACTTACTCACCCGCCGCTTCTTTTAATGGCTGCGGTGCCGGTCGCCCCCCCCGACTCATTCCAAGGATGCTCGATCATATACCACCACACTCCTTAGTTTTGTGAAAAACCCCATTCCCCAAGAGCGACAATCTTTCCACATTACTACTGCATTCTAAAACTACTGGAAACTCTTCTGAAAATTAACCATTCTGTGCAACTTTAACCTACACACTACACCTCCTCACTAATTCTACTACGCCCGTGAGCTCCCCAACTCCACCATGATGACCTTCTATGATTCACCCGAACCAACAAGATAGAATCTCCCAATGATATAAATAGCATTACTTAATTTATTCTCCATAAGTTTCTATACTATTCCTTAGACCACCCGCGCCACTTTCGCTAACGTGCATCTTGCTCCCACAATACTCCAAGGCAGCCTCATACTTCCTTCCTGCTCCGATCTTCTCACCCATTATTGACGCCATCGTTACAATGCTCCTGTATGCCCAAGTGGAGTAGTCTACCCCCGAGTCTGCACAACCACTCGTCTCCTCCATTCTCCACTTGGACTACGCTCTTCGGCATTTACACCCCCCATCACAATGCATCCCCTGGCACCCACGCGATTTATGAAAAATTACCCACATACCCTTGCCCACGTAACACACTGTTTTCGGCTCGAGCCCCCCGTCGTTCAGCCCCCCCGCCACACACCGACACATGTATGCATCTTTTCATATCACTTTGTTACCCCAAATTGTTTGTTCCATGTCTTCACATGCTGCACACAGGAAAACGACATTCTTACACTAACCAGTAGACGTTTTAGTGGTCTTGTATATCCCCCTCTTGGCAGGAGAACTTTCTGGCTTCACCCCGTGACAACCGTCCCGGTAACTTCTGAAACAATTGTGCCTTCTTATCAAAACTCTGTCTGACCACTACGCGCTATTCCCGTTCGTCACCCATCCCCATTCGACGCTTCCTCTTCATTAGGCATCATGTCTCTTTGAAACTTCCTCCCACCAACCCTACTACTCTCTTCCTCTTCCTCTTCCCTCTTCCTACTTCTCTTCCTCATCCCCCCTTCATCTTCATACCCCCTCCACTGCACATCTTCAAACTCATCAATCCCACATTCAGAACTACCCTTCTCTCTCCTCATCTTTATATCTTGGGGCAAATTAATCATCTTATCTTTCCACATTTCTTCTTCCTCCACTTTCTTTTCCTTCACATATACCGCGTTCCTTCCAGATCTGGCAAATCATTAACACTTTCCACTCTGCTCGGCTTGATACACAACAGACGTACAACACTCGTCGTCTTTTACTTCATCCTTCGACTCAACGTTCCGACTTGTCTAACACCTTGCTCAACATAACTACCGGCAGGAGTACTGCACCCCCAGGAGCTATGTTGTTGCACTTAACTGCGTCCCCTGGTAACCAGTACACGCCCTTTAAATCACACACCTCTCCATCTCTTGCCAGGTTAAAATTTTTACATGTCATTTCACACGCTTCATCATGCTCTACATCCACTCAAAAAGAACACTTCTCCCGCTCTCCTTGACCATTCATGACACCATAAAATCTTAACAGAATTATCCTCACCCAACCTCTCTCCGTATACACAGCGTAACCTGAAGCATCACTGCAAGAACAAACAAAACAATATTAAACATATCATTAAACATAGAAATCATATTAACAACAAAATACGCGATCTATCTTACGTTACTAACCCACTCTCTTTCGATAATGTGTAATTCTCAGCTCTTATACCCCACTATTCACGCCATCGACCTGTTTAATGATACCTCTCTTTATCTCTGTCTCTATTGTATACTTTCACCTTCATCTTTTAGTTACTCATAAATTTTTCAGATTGACTGTGTAATTTAGTGTTTCCATTTATTATATTGTATCTTTACTCTATCTGCCTTTATTTCTTTCTTATCACCTATCATACTCCTTAATTACTTATTATTCCTCTTCGCCTTTACCCTATCTTTACTTTCTTACTATTCTTACCTCAGGGGCTTTTTTGGTCAAAAAATGACTCAAAACTGAAGTAAACACAACCACACCATCAATTCTTTTTGAAATTATCATTTGCCTATTCACCTTAAAAGTTCTGATTATTCACAGAATATGCATTACTTTTTCTTTTTTTTCTTCTTCCTTTTTTGAAAATGAGTATTTTACTCTATATCCTCATCCTTCATCAAGTATTAACGTTAATCCTGCCATTTCATCAATACCAAACCAAATCAACAACCCAATTTAAGCTCTTACATGCACCTAACAACTGGTTTTCAATCCTCTTATTCATTTCTTATGGCATCACCACAACTACAACTTCCAACTCATTCTCTGATCAAGTCTCAACTGATTCTTGTCGGGTACTTTCTTTGAGCTTTTGTGTGCTTAGAGAAGAGGGTTCATGTGTTGCTTAAGGCAAGTTATCTCATTATTTTGGTATGAAATCATTTTTTTCAGATTTTTTGGCTAGACGACTTCCGTGTAAGTCTTCTGGACGTAGAAGACTTACACGGAAGTCGTTTGGCAATGACTTATCTGGAAGCTCTTCCAGTCTCTTCTTTGTTAAAAAAAAATATTAAAAACTTCACACCGAAGGTCTCCATGTAAGTCGTCTAGGACAAACATCTTATTCCTTCGCAATTGACCCAATTGTGTCTAGAAATCTTTTGACTTTTCCACCAAGGCAAGTCGTTGGAAAGTCAAATTTCTGACACCCCATTTTGGTCAATCGCAAAACTAACATGTTTGTCCTAGACCGATTACCGGGGAGTTCTTCCTGCGTACTCTCTCGAAGGTTTTTTTTTCCGCAAAAAAAAGTAAGCCCGCACATCATTACAAAGGACAGACCTTGCAAAGAGTCTTGGCTTGCTAGACGTCAGCCCACTCCTCTAGCACACGTTCTCCCTTCTGTAAACTTCTTTGACTCTGCAACAAATGAACTTTTCGACGACTCTCGTGTAAGTCTTCTGGACGAACTTCATTGGAAGTCTCTGGACACGCTTCTAGGGGGGGTTGGAAGTCTTATGGCGCTTCCGTGCAAGTCATTAGAGACTTCCGTGGAGGTCGTCTACGTCCACACTGTCTTATCATAAAACTTTATTTTTCTCTAAACTAATTAAGATCTCTTTTAATATTTTTTGTTAATCCTACACGTATCACTCTAAGTAACTCTAACAGATACCTACTTTCTTTAGACCCTTTCAAAACGTGTTAAGTAACTTCAAAAATATCAAGTAATAATCGGTTTACTCGTCATTTTAGCCTCATCAAGCATAACTTTTTAACTTTCATGAAAATTCACAATTTCAACTCTCTTCCCTTACACATTTGGAGTTCCCCGCTAAATTCTCTAATTCCCCCCGCCTTATATTCCTAATTTCGCTTTAAAACTTTAAGTACTTTCAGAAGACTTCCTCGAAGTCCTTCCCAAGTGAAAACTGCTTATACCCCTACCTCTTTGAACTTCAATTGTCAACTATCTGATACTGTGTGCACATTTCCGCCTAAGTGTTCCTTGGGACTTTTTCTTCCCCTTATCACTTCGCTCCGTACAATTTGACTATTTTTTTGTATTCATTGTGTTTCTGATATTAACGCTTGTACTCAATACTTCAATTAACTGTCCTGTCTTCTTGGCAAGTAATATTATAGACACTGAATATATTACCCCCAAAAACATTTCATTATCTATCCTCTTTACAATTTTACAACAACGACAAACCTCCCACACATCTACAAGTTACCACCTACAATACAAAATGACACCACAACAAAATTATTATAGATCATCTCTCCAACAAACACAAGCTTGCACTCCCACTCTCATTTGAGAGAAACTCTCTAAGAAGCACTTGCTAGAAGTCTTCCTAAACGTGTCTGGCAAGACTCCAGGAAGTCGTCGGAAGCACTTCAGCGTTCACCCGAAGACTTCTGGGAAGCTCTGCTATGTTGATACATATTCAACACACTGCAAATCCAAAAAGCTTCACGCCCCCCCAAGACAATCAAAGACGAGAACAATAAGTGAAAGATCGCACATGTCTACATCTCTAAAGAACCACACAACAATACATACTCACCCAAATCAGATTCCTATTTCATAGTAGTCCATACCAGATTCGAGAAACCATGTACATCACAACACTCGCAACAAAGATGAATTAGTGAGAAGGATACTGAGAGACAAAAAATGATAAATTCATAGAAAGTTTTATGTTTGAAAATGGCTGAGCAGCTCTTAAGCAACGAGACTTACCACACGCTACTTCAACAATGGCTTCAAACATAGAAACAACTCTTCACCCCTCACCAAAACTCCACCAGGTAATAACTACTAAAACACACACAAAAAACACATTCAAAGATATGAGATCTTTAAGCAACAATGGGTTACCAAATGAAAAATAATAATATTTAGAATTCTAACTTTAAAGGAGTGGAGATGGCAGACCATGTAATGAAGAAACCTGCAACACAAAATAATCAGTGACGAAAGACAAGAGATAAAATGGAGAAATTGAATATACGCAGTTTGTGTTTTTAAGTCGACAAAGATTAGAGACCCGCCAGGTTGGAGAGTCTGGAAATGAGACACACTTACATTTTATCTTTTGTAGCATCTTGAGAGAGAAAAAAGCTGTGTAATTTTCTCCTTATATACCCAGAGACCACAATCTCCAATAAACGTTAAACCTTTTCGATTCGAAAGAGCACTTTCAGTAAGCTCTTCCAAAATACCTTTCACTAGTAAGTTCTCACAAGATTTCAAGTAAGTCATCTCGCACCCCAGCATTTATTATTCGCCGAGACGACTTTCCCAGAAGTCTCCTGATGTACACTCATTCATTCATCCCAGCACGACTTCATGGAAGTCGTCTAGACCTAACTATAAACTCTCAGCTCTATACGCTACACTAACTAACACACTTCTATTATACATCACCATTCAACTCTAAAAAGCTCGTTTAATATATACACCTAACTACTACATATAGGTACACCGAATTTCATTTCTTGAAAAAATGTTCACAGTTCTCCAAAAAATTCACCTAAGAATCCATCAAACAACGAGTACAACTACTCGTTAGCACCCTGCACACCAAAACTAATACCATGACTCATTCATTACGATCTGACCTATCTACTGTTGAAAATAATTTACTCTTCTATTCATATCTTAGTTTCTCTCACTTTTCAAATGTCGTATAATCTACACTGCATTTCACTTTATTTTCACCTGAACAATATTCCTCTTTTATAAAATTTACTAAATCATTCCTCTAAGATTAACCATGGAAGACTTCCACGAAGGAAGTCGTCTGGAAGACTTTCCCTCAGGCCCGGAAGTCTCGCCCTCCTGAAGATTCGAGGGAAGTCTCTGCGCAGACTTCGAGACAGTCAGTCATGGAAAGACTTCCGACGGGACAGTCGTCCTGGACAGACTTCGAGGGAAGTCGTCTGGAAGACTTCGAGGAAGCCCCTCGTCTGGCAAGACTTGCGAGGGAGTCGTCTGAAGACTTCGACTGGGAATGCTCGTCTGGCAAGACTTCGGCGAACGCTCGTCTGCGAAGACTCTCAGCGCCGGAAGCCTCGTCTTCGCAACGATTCTCGGGAGTCGTCTGGAAGACTTCCAGGGAAGCCTCGTCTGAAGACTTCCAGGCGAAGCCTTCGTCTCTGAAGACTTCAGGCGCAAGTACAGATCTGAAGACTTCCAGAAAGTCTTCTAGATGTCTGTACCACAAAACTCAGAAGACTCTTCGGAGGGCTTCACACTTCGTAAAATACAACTTCGGTTTTTATTGTCTTGGTATCACCAGCGGGTTTGTTTTACATTCCACAAGGCTTTTCGGGCTTAGTTTTGGTGTCACTTCCTGAATTGATGCTTGGGTACTACTTTTGCATTTAAATCAGTCTTTGAGTCTTTATTTGGCGCACAACTTCTCCTATGTATACATTCTTCTCTTCTTCATCATCTCGTATACTTTTATAATTACCTTTAATTCTATTATTCATTAAATGATACACTCCAACTTACGTAGATATTTAATGTAATCATCTATTTCTGAATTTTATATTTACTTATTTTTTATTCTTAATATATATTTTTATTTCTTATATTATGTATTTATTTATTTATAATTTTATTTTCTATATTGTATACTTATTATTTATTATTTTCTTATATCAAATGCTAATACTACTATATATGTTTATTTCATATTTCTATTCTTAAATTATATATTTACTTATTCTTTATTTTTATATTGTATATTTATTTATTATCTGTTTTCTTAATCCATGTAGCGTCTTTTAGAGAATGATTTTATATTGATGTGACGCTCTATGGTGCCTCAAAAGATTCATTTATTAGTATAGGATTGTTTGATATCTCAAATAACGTACTAAATATCCAACTAATTTATGAAATAATCAAAAATACAATAAACCCATTTTTGCAGGTTTAGATACTAAAACTAATTTCAATCAATAACAAATCAATTACAATAATGTATTATTTTATATTTTTTCAAAAAATAAAAAATAAATTCATATAAATTAATAAACTTCATAATGTATATAAATAAATAAATTAAAGATATAAAAACCTTTATAATTAAAAATTATCAAAAGTATTCATACAATTAATCAAATAAATACACATCTTTTTAGTCATACGAGAAAAAGTTGAAATAATTAATTTAAAAAATTACATAATATCTTATACATATATTAGTATTCTGAGATATATTTAAATAACTACATTTTACAATAAATCTAATAAAAAATAGTTATGAAAATGTTTTAAAATATATATTATTTGAAAATAAATAGCTTACACAATAAATTCAAACTGATTCATAAATATGAACCAAATTATTAGCAAGATAAAGTACACAAAAAATATAATGTTAATTAAGCCATATAAATAATATGTATGCAACTAAAACTTCTTTAGACTAAATAATATTTATATAATTAAAAATCAGTCAATTAATTATCAAATTTTTTTGATCAATTTAAATAAAAATTCATCGTGCAGATCATGATCTAATGTTAGTGTTGGTTAAACTTCAAAGCAGAGTCAGTTTTTCAGTAATTGAGTTGCTTTGCAAAGACCCGGTCAAATCGAAAAATCTGATTTACCCGATTACAGGTTAAAACACCTGTTTGGTCGGTCGGCTGCGGTTTCAATCGTAGAGAGTTGAAACAAATTTCAACCGGTTTGACCGGAGATTAATCATTCATGGCTAAGACTTGCATTGGTCCAGTTTTTCTGATGAATCACATGTGAAATCTCTTGCAACGAGGTTTGCGAATCTGTTGTATATGAAGGCATCACATGGTATTTTGTTTAATGAAGGCAGAGGATACCGGCAGTGTACGCGTCATGAACGCATCTTGAGGCTTTATGTAACGCCACGACGCCCACGTAATGGGCTCATCCACGCCCGCTCACTCGGACTCGTGGCCCTATACGTCTGACGGGCGGTGCGTATTTTACAAGGCCTAAGAATCTTTTTTATCTTTCCTGCAATCACCACATGACTTTTTTTTCCGTGCTTTGGCTTCACTCACACAGTATCGCGAATCACTTCTCGATAGGCCCTCACCCATCCTCCACTACTCCAGCACAAGCACACTTAACTCTGGAGTTCAAAATGGATGTGTGATGGAAAAGATAAGCGTACTTTAGTGACATAGGTAGCAAAATCAGTTCTCTTATTCTTTTGACATATACCAATATCGAGATGTTACACTTTGGCTGCTGTCACTGCTCGTTTGCACTTTAGTTTTTTTATTAGGCTATATCGGTTGGTACTATTCTCAGAGATTTTGTATGAGATGCTTAGATCTTCAAAGACTTGGAGCTCAAAATCGACCAGTAGGTATGCTTCACCTTGGGCTGGCCGGATAATGTCTCTACGCTTATAAGTTAATGCTTATTTTTCTGATAAGTTTTTGTTCCTCTTCGTAGTTGAGGTACTATTATTTTATGTTATTTTCTAAATATCAATTAAAAAATATAAAACTATAACATTGATAAAGTGACATGCAGACAAGAAACTCTAACATTTTTGTTGGAGTACCTCAAAGAGGATACTAGAAACACTATCCCTCTTCACTATTCAATTTATTTCATTTTTATATTTATTAGAATTTTTGAGAAACCCGCGGTTGTACGATGCTCTTATGTTAAGGACATGATTAGCATCTAACCATTAAAATAATAAATTTATTATTAATAGTGTGCGAAAGAAGAAAAAGTGGGAAGAGAGAAGGAAAGACGTTTTTCTGCGAGGAAATTCCTATAACCTAAAGATGGCCATATTTTACATGGGCCGCAGGCCGTGGCCCGTAAGGGATTGCTGCAGGGCGAGTTGGGCTGGCATATGGTAGGCCCAAAAAAAAGTGGGCCTCGCGGGCAGTGACTGTGCAGGATTGGGCTAAATGCGGGATGGGCTACAGGTTGACCTTGCAGGATTCTAATGGCTCGCAAACCTAATCTTCATTTCCCGTCTTCAAGTGAAAAAAAACCAAAAAAGAGAGAGACAACAAAAAAGGCGATTTGGCGATAGATCTTTCACCGACAATGGAGCTCCGATGACGGCGGTTTCAGGATCGATGATGCTTCCCGGTCTCCCATGTGTCTTCGATCTCCCACCAGTGGAGCTTTTTCAAGCCACCAAAGAAGTGGACAAAGATTCCAGATACGGCGATGGGTTCTTCCAGCGACGGTGGTTCCAGTCTCTCATATGTATGTCACAGGTAAGGAAAGATTGACCATGGTTTTGTTGTCGATTTATATTATTTTGGTCTAACACTCTAACTCATTATTTCAGGTGCTTTTTCTTCTTTTTCTGGAGCTTCTCTTCTTCAATCCACCACCAGAGCTTCTATAACGGCTAGAGGGATGTATCTTCTTTTTTTCCCACCGACAAGATGCTTGTAGCTCCGGCGACGGGATGCGACCTCCGAGGGTATGATTCGCGTTCCCCTCGTCCTGGATCTACATG
Organism: Moricandia arvensis; assembly: GCA_905132765.1. Classification (NCBI taxonomy): domain Eukaryota; kingdom Viridiplantae; phylum Streptophyta; class Magnoliopsida; order Brassicales; family Brassicaceae; genus Moricandia; species Moricandia arvensis. The sequence continues at coordinate 38,953 of CAJHQP010005011.1, read as the reverse complement.
CATGCAAAGAAAATCAGAGGCTCAAGTGTCTTCTAAATAATATATGTTGTGTAAACAGATCTATATTTATTTATTATGTAAGAGTCTAGAATTGATAGACTCAAGTGAATATATGTTTTTGCATGTCTTGTTTTTGTTTAATATGATATTGATAGTTTTTTGGGAACTGAAATAACTTGTGTTGAGTCTCTGATTTTTTTGTCTGTCGTGTTTTGAAGGTGAACAAAGAGGAAAAGAAGATACAAAACAGAGCTGAAAGCGTTGTAAGTTGTTACTGCTCTGAAATTTGATGCTGCTTAGCTTAGCTTGTCATGTTCTGTATATGATATGTTGATGCTTGTGGGTGTTCTGTCTTGAGGTGATGGTGAACAAGGAGGCGACTGGTTCATCTTCTTCTCCTCTTCACTGAACATGTACAAAACTCTTCATCTTATCAGTTTATTCTGATGTTTAGTTGTAATTGTCTCTGTCTCGGTAGCTTGATGTTTAGTTACTTGTTGTTTGAAATTGGTGATTGGACTATGTATTACTTGTCTTGACTATTTCAACGGATCCTTGCCACATAGCTTATGAAAAATTATTCTGAGGAATGCAAGGGTGATTGTTTCTTGAGCTATGCGGAAAAAATCCCTACGAAGTTAAGACATGACTCGTGTGTCGTTTGTTGATTTGTTTGTTTTTGATTGATTTGTATTACTTATGTTGAATTAAGTATTGTTGAAATTCTGATTAATTGAATGATTTTAGTTGCTTGAACTGATATGTATTTTGTTTTTGTTTGTGTTTTTTTATGAATATGTTCTATTTCGAGTCGATGGAGTGATGATTCGAGTTAAGTTTCTTGAACTGTAATTACTTGTTTTCAGTCACTGATATGTCTTTATTTCTTTGTATTTTTTCTATGAATATGTAATGTCTCGAGTTTATGGAGTGATGGTGAACAAGAGTGATTATACCAGTCTTTCATTCCAATATAGCTACTTTAGAGTCCTAAGGTTAGTAAGCTCTTAATATGGTGACTCTTTTATTGACTAGTTCACGATTTGAGGCCTCCTAGCTTATGAAAAATCATCTTAAGGAATGAAGGATGACGGTTCATGAGCTAGGAGCCTTAACTCGCTGTAAAGTTAATACAAGTATTGTTTGAAGTCTTTCTTAGGAATCTGTTGCCTTGCTTATATTATATCATAATCTTGTTGAACATGGTTTTTTACTAATTATTTCTTAGGAACTCGTTTGAACTCAGATGTATTGTTTGGCTTAGTGCAGATCACTGTCTTGTTGATCTCGATGTCTTGCTTGGAATAGAACTCACTGTCTTATTTAGCTAAAGAAACTCGTTATATTGCTTATATTGCTTGTCCTCAAGCAATTTTTTTGTTTAGAAATTTCGAAATATAAATCTTGAACAAATTATACATTAAAATAATGAATAAATTTAAAAAGCTCTACCACTTAGCTTAGGTCATGGAACAGAAAGGTATCGAGTTATCGACATCGTGCGTTGAAACTGGAAAAAAAAAACTAACCAAAGAAACTTGAGAGACCATGGGATAAAGAGGCGACTCTGGAGATCAGGATACAGAGACCAACTGGTCGCCACTGGATACTTGTGACTTGGAGAATCAAAATATCTTAGCTAGACTTGATGCAACTGCTGATGAGGTAGCTAATGGCGATAATGATGCAAAGAAGCAGGGAAGCAAAAGAATGCTCATCAGTGTAAAGGATGATAAAGATGATTTGATGTTGAAATCACTCAATCAACCCAAACAATCAAGCCTCAAAGACAAACCAGTTTTGGAACAGCCTCGAGGAAAACCATGTTCCAATCCACTATAGATGGTGGTATTGGCTCGTCCTCCCAGACATGTAGTCAGAGAAGCCGGTTCCATTGAAAATATGTGATTCGTGGAGGGAGAATAAAACCAATGTCTACTCAGTCGCACAAATAACAAGGCCGCGTCTAGTCAGTCGCAAAAGAAGAAGAAGAAAATCCAAGAGGAGATACCAGATTTTGATGATGATTGAAAGAAGATGAATTGGATGAGGATGAAAACGGTTCATGGGATAGGCGAGAATAGGAAAAGATCAGATGTGTGGGTTGATTTCAAGTTGGTTCCAAAACCCAATGGAGAGATGAAAGCTGTATGCAATCATTGCAAGAATGAATATGAATGGAATTCCCACTCGCATTGGAATCACTGGGTTGAGAAGGCATCGTGAGAGATATAGAATGTATCGAAGGAATACTGGAAAGCAGCAAGAACTCAGTGCCGAGGGACAATTACAGTCTCGCAAGTTCATACTGTGTTTACGAAAATGGTAGCTAAGATAAAAGTCCAGCATGATCTACCATACTATTACTTAAAGTATCGAAAAAGTGAGAGACACATGGAAGTTTTTTGACTGTGAATGTCAAATTCAATTGTCGGAACACGGCGAAAGCAGATGTGTATCGACTAAATGAAAAGCGAGAGAGACATACTGAAGAGGAAATTAACAAGTCTTCCTGGACGAGTGTCTTTCAGGTCTGACTTGTGGTCATCATTGAAACGTGAAGGATACATACATGTGACAAACACATTACAATGATCGGAATTGAAAGTTGAACAGCAAGATTTTTGATGTTTTGTGATTTACCACCACCAATTACAGGTATGAATGTTGGATGAAGCTCCTTGAATCACTGAACAAGTGGGGAAATGACAAAAAAATTCTCTATCACATTAGATAATGCTACAAGTAATGACTCGATGCAAGATATTGTGAAATCGCAGCTGATGTTGAGGGATGATTTGTTGTGTGGAGGAGAGTTTTTTCCATGTCAGATGTTCAGCTCACCCACTTAACCTCATAGTGCAAGATGGTTTGAAGGTTATTTGGAGCTCTTTGCATTAAGAGAGAGTATTAAGTATGTGACAACATCGGAAACTCGTGAAGTATTGTTTGAAAAATGTGTGGTTGCTGTGGGTATAAAAGAGAATGCGGGGATGATATTGGATGTGCAGACAAGATGAAATTCACATTCTCTATGCTTGAAAGAGCCATCAAGTACTGTAAATATTTTTTTAATTTGGAAACATTTGATAGGAGAAGTTATAAAATGGCGCCCACACTGAGGAATGGACAAGAGATGAGATGATATGCCGTTTAGGGGGCCTTTTGAAGAGATCACCTTTGATGTATGGTCTAATTACCGACTTCGAACTTGTATTTCTATCAGGTTTGGAAGATCCCATGGTTGGCTTTGAACGAATGAGGAAAAACGAAGATGGATAGTCAGAGACATGGTGCACGATGAAAGAGAAGTTTGATAAATATTGGGATGAAGTCATGGTGTTTTTTGCAATGGCAGCAGTCTTTGATCCACGTCTTAAGCTTTGCATTATCGAATGTTTTTTTTAGGGCAGATTGACATGGTTACACATTATACCAAATTGAGGAATTTGTGTGATAAGCTCAGTATTCTGTTTGAGTCTTACGATAAAAAATTCAAGACTAACTCACTTCTACAAAGCCACGTTGAGACGCGTCCCACAAATCGTTTATGCGGAAGAGTCAGCTGGGAATGTTGAGAACTACGATGTGAGTGTTTCTTGATTTTTTCTTACATTTTTTTTAATTTTTTTAAAGAAATTGTTTCTTACCTTTTTAAGTGTTTCTGATATTTTCTTAAAAACCTACATAGGCTTTCTTTGAATTTTGAAAAGTCAGTTGGCGGTGCGAGTGGAAAGAAAGCTATACAAGCTTATCTTGATGAAACCATCGTTGGACATTAATAATTTATTGAGCTTGGGACATTCTCCAATTCTAGAAAGATAATACTCATCAGTATGCGTGATTTGGCTACAATGGCTTGCCAGGCCCGGGCCCTGAGAAAGCCCAAAAAAACTTGGGCTGGAAGCACAAAAAAAAATTTGAAGACCTGTAAAAATTAATTAGTTCTAAATAATGGTCACAAAATTCAAACACAGTATTTTTACATTGAACACCACGATCTCTAACCAACCTAACTATTAGAAATATTTCCAAAAAATTGGCCGAAAACAGATATTTTAATAAAGGCCCGGAAGCTTATGTCTCCATGGCTTCTGCCTAGGGCCGCTAATGATGGCTTTTGATCCCGCTTGGTATTCCTATAACAACAGTGATTCAGAGTCCCCTTTAGTATTGGATCGCCAAGTTCTAAATAATACAGAAAGCCTTTTACTTCCAAATAATGTGCAAACTCTGATATGCACAAGGAATTGGCTAAAAGGATATGAAGTTTATGAACATGGTAAATTGTTCACATTATCAATATTTTAGATTTTCTGTTTCAATATATCTTTAACTAACTTCAATTATTCTTACTTGCCAGAAGATGGAGTTGATGGCAAAGAAGAGACACTCCATCATTTAAATCGGTTATTAGTGATGAAGTTGAAGAAAAAATGTGATTTGTTGTTTTAATTTGGTGTTTTCTTTTTATTTACTTTTTTCATGGTTTTGAAAAAATGGATCGGACTGGCTGGCCGAACCGGTCTGACTGTGGCTCGCTAAAAATCCGAGTCAGTTTGGTTTAAAAATCGGATTTGAAAAAAAAACTAGTAAAATCGGCAAAAAAAACGGTGGACCTGGATCAACTTAAAACCCGGTTCTAAAAAATTAAACATCTCAATAATGTGTTTTCAACTGTTATTAAAATTTTATATTTAATAATAAATTTTTTGAATATTACTATTTAATTTATTTTCCATTTAATTCTAGATTTTTAAGAAAGAATGTAAACAAACCTATTTTTAGCTTTCATATATTTTATTCTTATTTTGACATATTCATAAAATCTGATACTTTAGTTTTAAAAATAAATAAATACGATAATTTGAATCGATAGTTTGGTTTTATTAATTTCAGTTTACATAATATTCAATTTTTTATTGTATATATAATTAGATTTATGTTTATTGTTCCACTTTCTAGTTATTAAAAGACGACTATATATTATATGTAAAATTACTTTTAAGTACTATATATATAAATATATGATTATACATATTTAATTTTTAAAAATAAAAAACCCAGTTCAACCGTAGTAAAAATAATTGCAAAAGATGTTTTCATAACTCATAGTCATAACCGTTGCTCTTTATCTTTACTTAATCCAAAAATCTGAATAAAACAAAAACACCAAATCAAAGTTGTCACTGCTAACATTGGTTATGAACTATGAGTTTCATAAGCTAATGAAAAACATCTCTGCTATTATCTTTACTAGGTATATTAATATGTTTTTGAGTGTGACAAAAATAACTACAACTATTGTTTTGAATGTTAAATAAACAAAACAATGACTGATGAATCATGTCTAGTTCAATCGACCAACTAAATCATTTCCTAAAGTAGCCTGAAGCATCCAGGAGTGGCCTGAAGCGTTCTGCATTGGCCTGAAGCGTTCTGCATTGGCCTAAAGCGTCCAAAAATTGAGTTTTCTTGTAAAAACCGTAAAAATGAGATTTTTTTTGTCAAAACATCACAAAAACAAGTTTTCTGGCCAAAACCAAAAAAAAATTCCGTCAAACTCAAAAATTAAATTCCCCATGAAAACCGCAAAATAGAATTTCCCCACCAAATCAACAAAATTAAGTTTCCCCCCTAAAACCACAAAAGAAGTTTTCCGATAAAACCAACAAAAATCAAGATTTCCTCTAATCCGCAAAAAAAATGATTTTTTCCGCCATAACCGACAAATCGAGGTTTCCCAAAATCTAGTATTCCCAGTGGAACAGGAAAATTAAGCTTTCTCGTTGAAACCCGCAAATTGAGTTCTCTGCCATACCAAAAATCAAGTTTTCCCGCTTGAACTACAAAAATCGAGCTTTCTTACCAAAGAAAAGTTTTATTGCTAAAACCACTAAGTCGAGTTTTCCGTAAATACCCAAAATTGATCTTTTCTCGTCGAAACTGCAATAGCGTTAAGCTTTCTCGCTAAAATGAAAATTGAGTTTTCTCGCCAAAAATGAAAATTGAGTTTTTTCCGTGAAAACTACAAAAATGAATTTTTCCTCTAAAAACCTCAAAATTAGTTTCTCGACAAAACTGAAAATTGAGTTGCTTGACAAAACTCAATATTTTTCTAGGATAAATATGCATTTTCTAAAGGAAAAAAATTTATCGCGGCTTTTGAGGCTGATATAAATATGGCTCAAGGTTCTAAATTTATTTATTTACATAATAATATACAAACCCTAAACGGGTATTTGCCTCAATACGTTTTGCTCTTTCCTTTCTTCGAGTTTGATTCGCGTTTGTTTGTAACACTCGACAAAACCAAAAATGAATTTTCTTGTAAAAACCATAAAAATGAGGTTTATTGTCAAAACATCAAAACAAGTTTTCTCGCCGAAACAAAAAAAAAGTTTTTCCCGTCAAACTAAAAATTTGAATTCCCCATGAAGACGGCAAAATTGATTTTTCCCACCAAATCAACCAAAAATAAGTTTTCCCCCTAAAACCCACAAAAGAAGTTTTCCGCTAAAACCACAAAAATCAAGTTTTCCTCTAAATCCGCCGAAAAATGATTTTTTCCGCCATTACCGAAAATCGAGTTTTCCCAAAATCTAGTATTCCACCGAAACATGAAAATCAAACTTTCTCGCTGAAACCGAAAATTGAGTTCTCCGCCAAAACCAAAAATCAAGTTTTCCCCGCTTGAACTACAAAAATCAAGCTTTCTTACCAAAGAAAATTTTATTGTAACAACACTAAGTCGAGTTTTCCGTAAAAAGCCCAAAATCGATTTTTCTCGTCAAACTGCAATAGTTAAGCTTTTTCGCTAAAACTTTAAAATTGAGTTTTCTCGCTAAAACTGAAAATTGAGTTTTTTCCGTGAAAACTACAAAAATTGAATTTTCCGCTGAAACCTCAAAATCTAGTTTCTCGGAAAAAACTGAAAATTGATTCCCCCCCCCCCCAAACTGCAAAATAAGTTTCCCGCTAAAATGCCAAAATCGAGTTTTCTCGATAAAATCAAAAAGTGAGTTTTTCCAGCCAAAACTGAAAAATCAAGTTTTCTCGCTGAATCCCGAAAAATTGTGTTTTCCACCAAAACCGCAAACATCATCTTTTTTCCAAAACCGCAAAATTGAGTTTTTCCTCCAAAACCAAAAAAATTAGTTTTTTCACCGAATCGAAAAATCTAGTCTACCCACCAAAACCTCAAGGTTGAGTTTCCTATCAAAACCGTCAAATATAGTTTTCCTACATAAACTGAAAATTTTACTTTTCCGTTAAAACCCCGCAAAATTGAGTTCTCCCCCCCCCCCACCCCAAGTTGAAAAATCTAGTTTCCGCCAAAACCCTCAAATTTTTTTTAAAAAATCCGCAACGGAAAAATGAGTTTTCCCACGAAATCATGTTTTTGTCAAAAACACAAATTTTTTATTATAAATATTTTAATAAAATAGTATTTTTATCTAGATCATAAGATAATGTTGTTTATTTGTGTTATGAAAAGTATTATGAAATATGTTAACCTAGCTCAACTTATTTATATATAAACAAGATTATATTTGATTATCTTTGCTTTAGTTTTCTATTTGTTAATGTACATTTACAATTAATTTGATTATATATATATATATATATATATATATTATATATTTTTATGGTGACTAATAAGTATTAGTCATTAATATATTTTAACATTCTTGTCAAAAATAAATATTTATATAGAAATTTTATTTTATTTATAATATATAAGTTATTAGTCATTACCATATTTTAAAAATCTTAACAAAAAATATAAATATTTATTAAGAAAATTATACATGTCACAATTAGTTGATGCCGTGTCAAATTCTTCAAAAAAACATGTTATCTTTTTTACTTAAATGAATATTACGACGAGACATGTACAAATAGCTTTAGAGGATTGTTATGATTTAACATCCTACCTATTATTATACATGAGTGGACTTAAGATGCTATGTGCCATGATTTACTGTTACTGAGCATGGAAGGGAACAAAAACGTACATGTGGTCAGCTCAATCCTTTGCCGTATACGTTATTGTGATTTTGTGGTGGCTCTCTTCCTGGGTACTCCATGGTGATGTTCTTTTGGGTTTTAGATTCCAAGCAAGTTAGGCGGACAACCAGAGAAGAAAGATGTGCTCTTGGAAGAACATGATTTTTGCTAGAGCTTCGACATGCACACATAGCAGATGTGATTCTGATGCTTAGTTCTTTATTTCTCCTTGGTAAAGAAAAATGGTGAATCCTTGACCTGTGTTTCTCACCAGACTAGTGAATATTAAGCATGCAATTCACTAATCCTGCACACCAGATTTTACTGTTGGATTCTTTGCTTCTTGTCATTTAGTTTGATCACACTCTGACATAACTCTATGTTGATCTATGGAGCATACTTTATTTGAAATGGAGAAGTACTTTCAATTATTTTTAAAAGAATATGCTCAAAGTTGGGTCAAGTAGCACAAACTATTTATTAGGACATGGGTTTTCATAAGCATGCATTCCTTCAAACAGAAAGGAAAATTATATACACCATAAGTTATTTATACTACCAGTTAAAACCTTCCACAGTGAACAACATAATTACAGACCTTTTTCATAAGGAACTCCCGTGGAATTGATCCACATATTCCCGCTTATAAGTTGGTCTACCCGTAAAATTTTCTGCTTCCTTCGAATTTCTAATGACCCTAAACCCCTTCCATTGGACTCTGTTGCTTGTATTCGCTCCGGGCCTTTGTTGTTATACTCGCCATAATATAAAGACGTTAGGCGTTCTTTGTCGTTGTCCCATGGAAACCAACCCGCCGGATCGACGTGATCATCGATAAAGGATTCTATAACAACTACTGTTGCCATAATACCCCATGGACGGCCCAAGTAAGTCTTTCACTTTTGTCTTGATTGCACTAAGATCTGCACTTGCCGGTTATGTTGCACTTTTGGATTGAAAACCCTGAGGTTTGGACTTGGTTGTTGCGGTTTTGAGCCGTAATCATGTTGCTCTGCCCCTCCAATAGGCTTACGTGCCACGATTTCGCAGTATTGGAACACTGCTGCCGCGTGTCCAAATATAAAATCCACTGTTCCTGTTATGTAGCAGTCACGATAGAATTGCTTTCCCATGAAAGCGTACAATGTGTCTTGATAAGCATCGATACGGCCAACGATATATGATGGCCCTATCAGCACTCACTCGGAGAGCAACAGCTTGTCCTTTTTCCGGCCCGGCAGTGTTCTGAATACAAATATCTTGTGCCATAAAATCGGCTCCATTGACACCTACAATTGTGTCAAATAACCTAAATATCATTACTGTTATAAAGGACATAATAATATACAAAACATAACTAAATAATCTTTTCCGTCTGGAATTGCTATGCATGATGATAAGAGGCCAGTCGATGAGGCTCTATCCTAACAAAGTGATGATTGAAACTTCCCGCATATATGCATGTACTAAAGACTTTCTTATTCGTACGCTTCTCAACAAGAATCTAAAATGCATATGAATAGTTGTGTGGCTAAAAGGAAATTAAAACGATATAGGAAAAGGGAACAATACCAAGTGTGGCAGAGTTGAATGTTTTAGTGCCGTCTTTAGCGTTAAGGTTGCCTGTGAGTATTGTGGAATCTTGGCCGTCACCAACAATGGTGATATTAGTTTTTCCCTTCTCAATCTGAACTATTTCGGCGTAGATGCCTTCTTTGACGTATATGACAAACCGAGTCGGACTATTCTCCGGAGCCGTGGCGACTGCTTCGTTTACCGTCAGGAAGTCTCCTGAGCCATCCGTTGCAACAACAACGTCCGCAGTACTCTTGAGCGCCTACAAATCATTAGAAAGTAGTCAGTCAGATAGTCAATATTAGCAGAATATTTTTTTATATGTTATTGACTTTACATTTCTGCTTTCGACAAATTCCAAGGCTCACTTCTAATGGGCCTCGTCTCCCAATAATTTGGGCCTCATCATTGAGGAAAACAATTTTTCTAAAGACTTTGACTATTTTGTTTTAATTGTTATTGGATTATGTATTTAACTGATATAATTTAAAACCCACTAAAATAAATTGTGATTTTATTTTGATGAATTTGGTTTAATATATATTTTAGCGTATTTGTTTAACTAAAACACGAGCAAAGCAAATCAGAACTGTTTCATTATTGTGTCTAAATATTCCACATAACAAAATATATAGGTTAAATGTGAATGATAATTTTTGTTTCTTCCTTTCTCTTCTTTGTGTTGAAGCATGTGTCGAGCAATTTGAGAATCAAATCTCTAATCGTCGAAATTTTTTTATGTTTATTTTTTTTTGTTACAAATTTTTCATTTTCCGTGCAGTTTCAGTTTTGAATAACAAGAATGGCAAATAAAATATTAAAATTAGTAATGCGACTGGAACTTGGAAGGATTAATTAAGAGATATCAATCTCCTCCACCATTGAAATTCTTAGCTATTTTAATGGAGAACTCTTAATGAAACAGTCGAGAAGCAGCTTTTTTTTTTTTTGTGAAATCTACAAATATATCCATACCAGTTAAAATCAAAAACATTATGATGGAACACACAAAAAAAATCCCACATGGATTATAGAAATCATCAAAATTAATTAGAACATTTATAAATACAAATACATTAATACCAAACGATACAGATTCTTCATCCAAAAAAACTCCTAAAGTCTATTGTTTTTGTAAAATAATCATAAGAAATCTCATATAAAAAGAGCAAGAATTCAGAAACACATGCGATTTTTTCTATATTAAAAATTGGCTCAAGTGTCTTCTTGTTATAGTTATCAACTTTGTTTCTTGATAAGAAGAATTCGACAAAAAAAAAGGCATGAATTTTTTAAGTCGTATAAGATTAGTTGATTACCTCGGAAGTGTGGAGAGAATTCTTGTCAAGCCATGACGGAACCGGCACCGCCAAAGCTACGATGTTTGCAAAGATGATCAATATCATAAAAGAAAATTGGAGAGTTTTGTGCCTAAAACCTTCATTTTGAAGAGAACCATAAGAAGTGTAACACAATAATTGGTAAGTATATATAGAAAGAACTTCATGAACATAATATAAAACAATATATTATGTATTCCACCATATATATAGCCTATAATTACTTCTATATGTGTTCTACTGACAGAAACTGTAAACATAGTAATAGTTAACCATATTCTGTAGCTCTATATGTAAGTCTACATACGTATTAACGTATGAAAAAAACACTTTTAATTAATTATACCAAAACAAATGTTTTTATCAAAACATTATTATAAACCATATTCAAACTTTCTTGGAATACCTAATTGACATAAAGACCAAAATAAACCAAAAAAAGTTTTTGTCCCAAAATAGCACCTAAAGAGAAAAATGACCAAAATAGACTTTATTAAAGGATGTAAATTATATTTATACATTTGGGTTAACTAATCTAAACTTAGGGTTTAGAGTTATGGGGTGGAGGGTTTTGGAGTTGAGGTTTAAAAATTAAAAAAATATTAAAAATATTAAAATTTTCAAAATAAAAAAGGTCTATTTTGGTCATTTTTTCTTTCAAGTTCTATTTTTGTGACAAAAACTTCAAAAAAGGTTATTTGATAGATTTGCCCTGCTTATTTTATATTTTGCATGCATGCAAGAAAAATACATACATGCTACTGGAAATTTTCTGTGATTACAGTTATTAGGGCTAGATGTTCGGATACCGTACTGGTTGATGGCTGGGATTAGGATAATACAAACTCGAAATACCGTCCAGGGAATCATTCGGCTACTCTTACAAATTGGTTTGGATAGTTTTGGTTGGTTCGATGTTAGGTTTGGATATTTTGCCCAGCCATAAATTATCTATAATAATTAACAGAATTTTTTTCATGTTTGTGTATGATAAATTGATAATGCAACAAAGAATGATAAAGTCAACACAAAAAGAAAAATGTTTGTGCGTTACACATAAATAAATATATGTATATTGGTCAGCGTGCAATAATATCAAATAGGAGTATATATGTTCTTTTTGGAACTATAAGTATATGTTTCTTTTAGTCTAAACACTGTTCAAATAATTGATTACTGGATTTAAGCTACTTTATATTAATTTTTTAAGGCATTATCCGAATCCATGAATGATGTTACAGGATGGAAAATGGAACTTATAATACTAAGGGGAATACGATGAAAATAGTAGATTTATCATTGCCGGATGCTTTGATGAAAAGCATAAAGTAGACCATTGACAACTATTTTCGTAGATAAATTTAAGTCTTTCTGTTATGCTATCAAACTAATTTATGCAGTAGCATAGGTATACTCCAATTCTTCTATTAGTTTTCCTTATGGTTACTTTTCCAATTACTTCTCGAAATTTTACCCAAAAGAATCCTTCTCAATTTTTTTAGTCATCAATTTCATACATCCTTAATAATTTATATATCGGTTGTTTAAAATGCTGAGATTATTATTATTATTATTATTATTATTAAAAGTTATAATCACATAAACGAGGAGCAATTGCTGCCGCACTATATTTAGCCAATTAAGGAAATTCTCATTGTAAAGTGTTCAAGAAACACATAATTCAATTTGGATCATCTGTGCTTTTATGCTGAATTTTCGTAATATAACTTTCTTTCTCGTAAATGTTGCATTTACATATGACGAAATTAGTATTGTTGGGAAAAATATAATTTATTGATTTTTGTAATAGAAGATCCTTTCTCAAAAAAAAAGAAAAAAATTATTGATTGATGTTTTTCAGACATCCGACAGTTTTTAATATTTTCAAATCAAGTAAATTTGAGTACAAAAATTACAAAGTTTGGAAAATATCACTAATTTTTTCTAAAGGATAATCTGATTAAAACTAGCTTAAATGTAATGACAGAATGTAAATTTAAGGAAACGAATAGTGTAAGGAAGTCGACCTCTTTATTTCCTTAAAAACCTGTTCTAAACCAAAAACTTATTGTTTTACTGCAGCAAAACAATTAATTTCCCATCATCATTACTAAATATTGTCAACATCTACTTTTTTTTCCTCAACACCTACTCTGCTAGAAACTAATTCTTTTAATTTCACGTAGTTTCTATATAGCAATGTCAGCGCGGACTACAAACAAAAACAGTAATCATGCAAAAGAATAGGGAGATAAGCACATGCAAAGTTTCAAAATATTCATTTTTTACATTCCAACGCTGAATTGTGTGCTAAAAACTTTCATAAGTAATATTATTGAAATAAAAACCTCTTCATACTATAAGAAATATAATGTGGACTTCAAGTCCAAACTCGGGTTTGACAAGATAAATATTTCTTCATTTCTCTTTTTGTTATTAAACCAGCTTCATATGCAAAAGTATCCTCTCTTTTTTGAACCAAAAACAACAATGCAAAAATATCCTTTCAAACCAGTTTCATATGTAAACTGGTATAACAATATACCAGTGTACTTTTAATTTTTGGATTATGGATTCGGTTTTTCTTTTTTTTTGGTTAATAAATGAAAAACTGTTATAACATTTTATGTTAGAACTAGTTTTTTATAAGCTTAATGGGCTTAGTAAGAAATTAAATAAATGTGAATAGAATTTTCGTAAGCCTAATGGGATGTGTATAAATTTGTTTATTGTGAAGAATATGGATATTTGATTTTATGGAAAAAGGATAAATCTTACAAAATTATACTCAAATAGTTATGGAAGTTTTTGATATCATGTGTGTTTTGGCACATTGTATATAAGCTTTGTCATTTGTTTTCAAGGTTTTATCGAGTCTTTCAGTCTTGTTTGAGTCATTACAGGTTCTAAGTAGGCTGGAAATCTCTTGGAAGGACATATGAAGAAAATAGTGCAAATTGGGAGTTTTCATGCGGAGCAGCAAAATAGAGTAACCAGATGAGTTATCCTAAGTGGAGCAGTCGCTCCACTGCTCGAGATTTTAAGGAAACTACCAAGATATTTTAGGATTTTCCCTACTTGTCCCATCTTTTCCTCTGAGCCGCCAACGGACCCTCCTATATATTCTATCTTTTATTCTTTTACTTTTATACTAGTTTTTACGCAAGAAACCTGATCCAAAGATCTATACTTCGCGATTTGCTACCCTTGTAAGGCAGAAGGATTTATTCTCTCTCTCGTTTAGAGAAGACCTCCTGAACTCTATTACTATTTTATTTCAGTTGTATTTCATGTTTCATTCAGTCTCTATCTCTGTGTTTTCTTTTGTTATGGCTGAGTAGTCCTCTTGTTTAGTCTAGGGTGTTAGGGTGTTAGATCCGTGAGCTAAACATAGAGAAGGATATCATTAGATAGTCTTCATTCATTGTGGAGCTAATTCTTATGCTAAACTGATGACTTAGTGTATGAATATAGGTTTAACTTCTATATCAAAAGTACTATAAGTTGCTAGACATAACATGAATTTACATATCATCCTAATCAGCGAAAGTAGATATTAGGATGTTCTGTGAACCAGTCGAAAATGATTGCTAATGTTCATCATCAAGTCTCAAACCAAGCGATGGCTTAGGATTGAGGTCGATCTATGAAAGGAGAAACACCACGGGAGTGGGTTGCTCATAAGACCTTAAATAACTGTTTGGCTCACAAGTGTTTACACTTGATCAAGACACCCTAGGCTAGCTCTATATTAATCTGAAAACCTCAAACCAGTCATGTTACTTGCTTATTACGGTTTCTTTAAGTTTAAATCATCTATTGTATTAGCTTGATATTAAACCCATAGAGATAAAGTGTAAACAAGTCATCAGGAATTGAATCTAAAATATTAACCACTATTATAAATTGACAGTAGCAAAGACTCAATTTTCGTGTATCAGGTTTCCTATATTTTTTAGAGAAAAATAAATATTGCGTCCAAATAGTTGTAGAATATTTCTGGAAAATGTAAAGTTGTGTCCAAATAATAATAGAATACTTCTCAATTAATTATGTGATATTCTATAATAGTTATGGAGTACTTATATTAATAAATATTCTTTTATTTTTTGCAAGATTATTTCTTGGTGATTAAGTAACTCATACCCATATAAATATACACATAGTCTCTTCATTCTAGACACACAAAAAAGCAAACACTAAAGCTTCCATCAGAAAATCTCTCTTAGTCTTCTAGTTTTAAAGCAAGTGTCTCGAGAGTATTCGTATGAGTTACAACTCGCTAGATTATGTTTCCGGGTGTTGCAAAACAGTCTCGTCACAGTTGTATCCTAGGATTCAAAAATCACATTCTTACTGTCACACAATACATGAGATTTAGGAAAAAGATCAAATCTCGACTCCATGAATTCGTATATTTCCTTACGATTTTTTAAACGTTTTATACTCATTCTATTATCGTTTATACGCTTTCAGTTTCGTGATTTTCAATCAGAATTTTTGCAGTTCTACAATCTTAACTCGATAAATCCGCTTCCTTCTTATCGCTTGAATTAGATTGAATATTGCGATATAGAAATTAAACGTATTTTAAATTTATCTGAAACGATTTTCTAATGCTCTTTAGATATTCTACAAAATATTTTTATCAATAAAGGCGAATTGTATAAGAAAACGATTTAAATTTATCTGAAATGATTTTCTAATGTTCTTTAGATACTCTAGTCGGTAGAGTCTATTGAATTTACATAGTTTAATCGAGTCTGCATTGTTTAGAGTAATTTCTGTTCATGTGGGGATTGTTAGAACTAATATTTTTATAAATCTACTGGGTTGCGTAAATAAATAAATAAGTGTGATTTAAATTTTTATAAACCTAATGGGCTGTGTAAAATTTGTTTATTGGGAAGAAAGAAGGGTATTTGATTTTATGGAAAAGGGATAAATCTTACAAATTATGCTCAAATAATATGGAAGGTTCCCTATATTATTTTTACAGATATGCAAAGATTGCGTCCAAATTGTTGTAGAATATTTCATATAATGTTTTTGATAAATGTAAAGTTACGTCCAAATGATAATAGAATACTTCTCGATTAATTATGTGATATTTATATAATAATTATTGAATACTTTTATTCATGAATATTATTTTACTATTTTGCTAGATTATTTATTGGTGATCAAGTAACTCATACACATATAAATAGAAGTCTCTTCATTTTAGACACACAGAAAAAATACTAAAGCTTCCATCAAAAAAATCTCTTTAGTCTTCCATTTTAAAAATAAGTGTCTCGAGAGTATTCGTAGTAGTTACAGTTCGTTAGATTCTTGTTTTGGATATTGTGAAACAATCTGATCACGGTTGTATCCTAAGATTCAAAAATCGCATTCAAACCAATATACAATACAAATGATTTATTGAGTTAAGGAAATAGATCAAATCTTAACTCCTTGAATTCGTCTATTTCCTTAACGACTTTTTAAACTTCTTATGTTCGTTCTATTATCGTTTATATGCTTACTGTTTCGTAATATTTAATCAGGATTTTGTGGTCCTACATTTTATCGATTAAAGAGCAACATATTTCTTTTGACTGACTGAAACATATTTTTCCTCTCGGTCTTTAACGTCAAACTTTTTGTAAGACATTGCAGATAATTTGTAATATGTTTTTGTTGTTGGTGTAGTGATTGTGTTCAATTTTTTTAAGATACAATTTATTAGTCATTATTATTTAGATATAATATGCTCACTCTGACAAAGAGGAATTTAATTGAATACCGAATTAATATTTTTATGAAAAATAGCTTAAAATAATCCTAAATTTTTTGTCACAAAATAGTGTTCAAGGAGAAAAAAACTAACTAAAATAAGGTTTATTAAAGGTATAAATATACTTATACACCCCTAGGGTTAACTAATCTAGACTTATGATTTAGAGTTATGGGTGAGTTTCAAGAGTGAGGTTTAAAATTCTAAGAAATAAAATAAATATTAAAAATTTAAAATAAAGATAGTTATATCCAGTCATTTGTCTTCTTGAGAGCTATTTTGGTGACAAAAATATAAAAAGACTATTTGAGAGAATTGCTATTTTATTCATGGCACTACGTACCCTCAAACACAATGAAGGTAAAAGCAAATCCCCAACTTTCTCAGACCATGAAATTCGATGAGTTCACCGCACTGATCAGTCGTCGCTGGTAGGTTTATCCACTTTGTAGTGGTCTTTTCTCATCCTCTACCCCTCCATCTTTCCTTCCTCTGGCTCTGTGAAAGAATGTTCGTCTGCAACACCATCTCCAACTGGACCGCTCTCAGCTCCTCCCTCCTCCTCGTCTTCTCCAGTCCCTTATCTGTTTACGACTTCGGATTGTCTTGACGATTCGTCATCATCTCTGCTACAGTCGTCATCTCTACCAATACCTCCTTCATCAACGGCTACAGAATATCTTGACGGTTCGGTATCTTGCGTGCTCCATAAAACTGATACGGGGATCTCTGAAGCTCAGCATCCTCTCGGAACTGACGTGAGAGCAACAATAGAGAAATCTCCTGTCGCTATCACCGCCACTCTTCGGTCTGACACCTGACATCTCTTGATTTGATGAGTTTTAGATTCATATTTTTAGCTTATTAGGATCATTTTATGTCTTTATATTGCATTTGCATACATAATTACATTTGATAGGGTTTGGAATGCGCAATTGAAAGTTTAGGGCGAAAATCAAGGATTAATATGTAACTTTCAAGACTTTGAAGCCAAACTGAAAAGAAGTAAAAGCCAGCGGACCATTCTGAAAATAATGGAGGTCCAGATTGCAACAATTAAAGTATTGGGTTTGATTCGTGAGGATGTTTCTCACATGTTGAAAGTTTGGGGCCGAAATGAAAGAAATAAGAAGGTTGAGGACATGTCTTGAAAAAAAGGCTGAAAATAGGCATTAGAGCTCACGACTAGCTTCTCTTGGGTCTGCGACTTGATTCCCACTGTGGCTTTGGAGTGATGAGCATGAGCTCGACATTGATTTGGAGATGAGTCGATGACGAAGTATGAAGAAGACTAAGACTTGAATGAGTAATCACAGTGGCTTGACGTAGCGGGGGAAATACACCGTTGAGTCTTGAGCATGGTTCACAGCGACCTCCGGGAGCGAGGGCGAGTGCACGCTCGGTAAGTCAAATTTAGATAAGAGCGGTTTAATGTCGCGACATGACTTAACCGTGGAACGGTTAGCGAGCTTGGGTTACCGCTCGGGACACAAGGAGTTTGGAGCGGCCGAGTAGAGCGGCCAAGGGAAGCCACTGTGGCGGCGAGACAAGACTCAATCTTAAAACGTTGGCCGGTTTATTCCGGTTTGACCCGGTTTAATTTGGTCAAACCAACTCGAGTTTTAACACTCTATATATAGTTTTAGACTCCAAAAACCCTAAATCATCTCATTTTTCTCTCTAAGACTTTTGTCTAATATTGGTAAAAGCTTGAACTTTTGATCATTTTAAAGAAGTACTTCATCTTATATTTGTGTTTCTCTTGCTCATTAACATGTTGAGCCTTGAATCTCATATGGGTTTAAGGTTTTTCATGGAGATTAGTGAGTAGTCACCTTGTGATTCATGGGTTAGGTAGATTAGGGTGATTTGGTGGATATTTAGGATGTTTCTTGCTTAATTAACATTTTCCTATGCTTATTAAGTGTTCTTAATGCTAGATTAGACTTGATCACTCTCATCTAGATGTTAAGCTATTTTATGTCCGGAAAGTGTTTGTTAAAATGCTTAAATGAACTGAGTATTGCTTTAGCTTGATAAACCAAAAACATTTGATGTTTGGATTGCTAGATGGTTAGTAGACTTAATCATAATGCTTGTTTGATAGTATTAAGCTAAAGACATTTGATTTTTAGTACTTGGTTACAAAGGGATTTCTATCATGGAAGTTGTTTAGTCTATTTTATGAGTTCTAGACCTATAGACTTGTTGATTGTTTTGTTTGAACATCCTAGACTGAGATTGATCACCTTATATCGGATATAAGGATGGATCCATGGGCAAAGATAATCTTGACTGGATATGAGATCACCTTGTTTATATTTCTAGAATATTAGCTTGTTACGAATCATCCATCTTCATATTTGCTTAGATTAAGAAAGTGTGCGTATTATTAGTGTTATAAATCACTAGTTCCTTGTGGATTCGATCCTAAAGTGTTGCATCGATATACCCTTTGGTTGTGGTAGCATGCATATTAGGTTAATTGGCTTGTGTGAAAACACATAAATCAATTTGGCATCGTTGCCAGGAAACTAAGTAGATTTATCATTAGGAATTTCAACTTTCTTGAAATTAAGCTTTATTTTCTTATGCTTTGTATAGTTACTAATATTTATTCTAGCTTTTGTTCTTTGCAGTAATGGCTGCAAACTACTTTGACTGGCTACAAGAAGAGAAAGACATATTTGAAGATCACATTGACGATGATGAGACATATGTGGATCCACCTTTTGATAAAAGCGTACTCACACCAGAACAAAGTATGAAGGTAGATGAGCTTTGCAAAGTGAACCCAGTGTTAACAAGAAGTGACATGGCAGTGATGCTTAGGTTAAATCTTATTCAACATCGGGCAACACTAGAAGGAAGAGAGCTCACATACTTTGAAATAAGGATTTCTCATGATCTTAAGGAGATAATATATTGGGTTCCACCATTTAATACATAAGGTATATGTGATTTTACCTTTGAACTTATTGATTTTGAGAATATTTTCTTGTCTTGTGTTGAAGATATTACCTTTGATTTGAATTCTGATGTACTCATCAATGAATGTTTTAATATGATATGTGAGACTCAAAAAACTAGATCACTTAAGAGTAGAAAAGCTTACTAGGGATCATTTTAAAGTTTATTTTGACAAGAGCTATCTTTGTACTTCAATTGACTTTAAATATGACTTTTTGATGCTTTATGAGCCTAAACCTCTTCTTGAACTAGTTGATTTAAAGGATTAGCTTGATGTTGATACGCTCTTGCTTGAGATAGAAAACCCCCTTTTCAAAAACAATTGTGAGAATTAGAATATTGTGTTTTATTTGATTGATGGAGATAGAGTTGACTACTTTGTTAAAACATCGTTTGAAAATGTAGTTGACTTTGTGTTTTCACCAAATGCATTTGATTCTCATGATAATCTAAACCTCATGGAGCATTTCATAATTCATGCTACATCTTTAGTGAAGCTCTTTGATGAAAAAATCTGTTTATTTTCTATGGACAGTAGCGTGCTCCTTTGCACACTTTGTTTCTTGTTCTTGTAAAGAGAAGGATTAAAGGTGCATTGGCTCAACTTTTTGATACTTATTACTAGAAAGCACACCAAGTCAAGCTAGAGACTTAAAACAATTGCGCTTGGGAGACATTCTCATGTTTGTCATTTGTATATATACTTCAGTTTTACATACTTTGTCATCAAAATTCATTTAAAGTATTTATCTATTTTAGTCATCAATGGAAGCATATACAAAAAAACACTTATAATTTAAAAAGATAAAATTATATTTTTAAAGAAATTTAAATATTTTAAGTATGTAAAATTGAAGTATGTGAAAATTATATATTTTATAATTCTTTGAATTTTTGATATTTTTTGATTTTTTAAAAATTTTAAGTTAGTATTTATTTTTTTAAAAATATTTTGTATTTTTAAAATAATTTTATAATTTTCAAATTTTTGGTAATTTTTTTTTTTTAAAAAAATAATTTTATTCATTTTATCTATATTTTACCTATTTTTATTTATTTTAACTGTTTTTATTGATTTATTTTTTTAAAAAAAATAACTACCACGTCATCATTTTGACCTGCTAATGAACAGTACCGGTCACAATTTTGACGTGGCAAACAAATAAATTAGTTTCAAGGTTTAATATGTTTATTGTAGTCATTTTCATTGTTTAAAGTGTTAGTTGTTGAACGTCAAGGTTTGAAGTGCAAACTTTTGCCAACTTGAGTATTTAAAATGCAATATTCCCTATTTCTATTTATCTTTTATCTTGCTTTAGTGTGTTTGAATAAGTTTAAGGAACAAGTTTGGGGGAGTTTTAAATCTTTCCAAGAGGTCATGTCAAAAATTTCCAAAGTCAAAAACAAGCTTTCCTCATTCCCTCCTCTCATCAAGCCGACTCCAAGTAAGTAACATCTCCACCTTTGTAAATACTTAGTTCTTTCATCTTTTATCTCTCTTTCAAGTTTACTATCACACAAGAGACTGTGTGAAAGAAGTTTGGGGGAGAGTCTACCATCTCACAATGTGTTTTTTTTGCTTACTTGTCATGAGTGTCATGCATTGCATTGTACATACTTATTTGCATAGAAAACCCTAAAAAAATATTTTTTTTTGAAAAACACCAAAACACGCATTTAAATTCATATTTTGTTTCATTTACATCTTTAAGATTGAGTCTAGAAGCATTTAGGTTGTATCCATAAACATAAGGATCTGTGTTTTAATTACCTTGCAAAGAGCACATGTCTAGAACTCAACATGATATCTTAGCTAAACATATCAAGTAGCTTAAACATCTTTTTAAAAGCTTGTATGTTTCGAGCCTTGAAACTCTATTTGAAATTTGTTTTTTTGCTTGATATTGGCATGTTCTTGAAACCAACTCCAAAATGAACTAAGGCTTAATAAACTTATTTTCTCTTGCACATGGGCACTTGCACACTTAGTCATGGATCTCATACGCATTTGAGTTTTCTTATTCCACTCATTACTCTATTGTTAACCCAAATGACACTCCCATACCCATCAACCCTTACCATTCTTTGAGACCATCATTGATTTGCTTGAGTGAGACCTTTTATTGATAACTTGTCATGTGAAAAATCTTGAGAGTATTGGGAGCGATATAGGTTTGTTCTCATCTTTTGCTAGCATTAGGACCTCATTTGAGCTAGTATTTAGGGTGGTGGTTAGGTTTGTGTGCTTTAAATTTTAAAGTTTTGGGTTTAGGAAAAGAGGAGAGTGAAATGAATGAATTAAAAGAGTGCTATAAGAAGAGAAACTCCTAGGGACAAAAGAAAATAAGAAAAAAAAAGGGTCTAGATGTGTCAAATAAACCCCCCTCCCCCCACCAAAAAAAAAAGAAAAAGAAATAATAAAAGAGTGGGGAAAGAAAAAAAGAGAGAGAGTTAGAGCTACGTGTTATTAGATATTAAAAGCC
Organism: Moricandia arvensis; assembly: GCA_905132765.1. Lineage (NCBI taxonomy): Eukaryota > Viridiplantae > Streptophyta > Magnoliopsida > Brassicales > Brassicaceae > Moricandia > Moricandia arvensis. The sequence continues at coordinate 16,796 of CAJHQP010005011.1, read as the reverse complement.
TCTAGTTGGTTAAGTCAAAGAAAAAGAAAAGAGTGTTCATTGGGTGAGGGATGCGATGAATATTATTTTCGGGTTTTGGGATGAAGAAGAAGAAGAAGAAGGGTAGAACTTGCAATCACTAGGAAAAAAAGTAGTATGGTGAGAATCAATCTATGTAGGCATGAATTGTTCCTTATCTTAGATAAATTTTGCATAATGACCAAACTCCTATTTTTGAGTGATTGCCACTTTGAAAAGATGTATTTCAAACCTTCTTTTCTTTCACATTAGACTATTTTCACTCACCAAGCCAAATGATTGAGATCAAGTCCCCATTTGCAAGAATTAACCTTATTTGCTTGTTAATAAATGTGAGAGTTGGTTGAAAGACTTGTTAATTGATGAGTGAATGATTTGTGTAAAGATATTGGAGTTGAGATAAGCCTTGAGAAGCTAGAGTATAATAGAGAAGAGTGTTCATGCTATTTGTTATGTTTCTCTTAGGAATATTATGTTGAAGGTTAGGTGTCTCTTTGCTTATGAGCTCTCATTTTTGTTCTTGAAAGTTTACTTGTGGACAAGTAAAGAGCAAGTTTGGGGGAATTTATATCTCTTGACTTTGATGAGTTTTAGATTCATATTTTAGCTTATTATGATCATTTAGGTTGCATTTAGTTTTTATATTGCATTTGCATACATAATTGCATTTGACAGGGTTTGGAATGCGTAATTAAAGTTTAGGGCGAAATCAAGGATTAATATGTAACTTTCAAGACTTTGAAGTCAAACTGAAAAGAAGTAAAAGCCAGCGACCATTTATGAAAATATACGGAGGGCCAGATTGTAAACAATAAAAGTATTGGTTTGATTCGTGAGGATGTCTCTGTACATGCTGAAAGTCCTGAGGGCGCAGAACTGAAAGAAATAAGAAGCTTGAGGACCTATTTTGTAAAAAAGGCTGAAAATAGCCATTAGAGCTCACGACTAGCTTCTCTTGGGTCTGCGACTGACTTCCGACGGTGGCTTGGAGTGATGAGCATGAGCTCGGCATTGATTTTGGAGCTGAGTCGATGACCGAAGGATGAAGAAGACTAAGACTTGAATGAGTAATCATAGCGGCTTGATGTAGCGGGGGAGAGACACCGTTGAGTCTTGAGCATGGTTCACAGCGACCTCAGGGAGCAAGGGCGAGTGCACGCTCGTAAGTCAAATTTAGATGAGAGCGGTTTTAGTGTTGCTACATGACTTAACCGTGGAACGTTACCGAGCTCGGAAGCGCTCACCGTAGCTAGCTTGAATTACCACTCGGGAGACAAGGAGATTGGAGTGGCTGAGTAGATCGGCCAAGGGAAGCCGCTGTGGTGGTGAGACAAGACTCAATCTTAAAACGTTGAACCGGTTTATTTCAGTTTGGCCCGGTTTAAATCTTGTCAAACCAGCTCGAGTTGTAACACTCTATATATAGTTTTTAGACTCCAAAAAACCTTAAAGCATCTCCATTTTTCTCTCTAAAACTTTGTCTAATATTGTATTTTGAACCTTTTAATCATTTCAAGGAAGTAATTCATCTTATAATTGTGTTTCTCTTACTCATTAACATGTTGAGCCTTTAATATCATATGTGTTTTAAGGTTTCTCATGGACATTAGTGGATAGTCACCTTGTGATTCATGTGTTAGGTAGATTAAGATGATTAGATGGATATTTAAGATGTTTCTTGCTTAATTAGCATTGTCATATGCTTATTAAGTGTTCTTAATGCTAGATTAGACTTGATCACTCTCATCTAGATCTTAAGTTATTTTATACTTGGAATGTGTTTGTTAAAATGCTTGAAGGAACTGAGTATTTCTCTAGCTTGATAACCAAAGATCAGTAGACTTAACCATAATGCTTGTTTGATAGTATTAAGCCAAAGACATTTGATGTTTAGTACTTGATTACAAAGGGATTTCTATCATGGAAAGTGAATTGGTCTATTTTATGAGTTCTAGACCTATAGACTTGTTGATTGTTTTGTTTGAACATCCTAGATTGAACCTTTTGATCACCTTATATTGGTTATCTTTGCTCATGGACTCATCCTTAATATTTGATAGAAAATTAGTTCTTGCACTTATTTCTTGATTGGATATGAGATCACCTTGTTTATATTTCTAGAATCTTAGCTTGTTACCAATCATCCATCTGCTTATTTGCTTAGATTAAGAAAATTTTTGTATTCTTAGTGATATAGATCACTAGTTCCTTGTGGATTTGATCCTAAAGTGTTGCATCGATATACCATTTGATTGTGGTAGCGTGCACATTAGGTTAATTGACTTGTGTGAAAACGCATGAAATCAACACCACCGGCTCTGCTATTGTCTCAGTTACAATTGGTTACGGCTCTTGAAGTCAACAAGAACTCCTAGGACTCATCAAACATTGATACTTCGAACCCAGTCAAATTTATTCTGTCTCTAGGTTCGTGGGATAAATCACTTTTCTTCAAGCCTTTTGTTACTCATTCGGAACCAAGCACACGTCCAGGCTAGACCCTGCGGTTGTTGGAAATCAGTTAGCCACTTAGTTGTTCTTTGGCTAACCCTTAATGATGAGATATGGAACAAGCCACATAAGAGTAAGCATCCAACACACTCTTTACAACCTCTGATAGGAAAGCCTCCTACGAACTCAAAGCTGATGGAAGTCTTAAGTTTCCATGAGGTGCAAGATTAACTCCCCCGTCACGTTACCCTCTATCGAGGAGCTACTCCAACATACATACTCGATGGTCGTATGAAGGTATCTAACCCTTCTAAAGTTCTTAGGCTAGTCCCGAGAACAAGGATCAATATATCATAGGCAAACTCCATAGGTGGTATCTACCTCCAGGTGGTCTTGTACATGTTGTGGTTAATAGGATTTGGGGCAGGATTTGTTAAGATTACTTATAAGAAGCTTGGTGATTCATCTTTTATGTTTCATATCCTTCACCAACCTACTCGTCAAGGGGTTATTCAGAGAAGAGTTTTGGCATATTGATGATTTGCCCCTATTCGTTCTTTTCGTGACTCATGAAGTTTCTTTTAAAATTCTAGAAATTTATACACTTCCAGTTTGAGTTAATCTGAAGAACATACCTGATTGTTGCTACTCTAGATTAATAATAAATCATGTTGCCTCAGGACTTGGAGAACATATTCTAACGCTTAAAGCTCATCTATATCCTACCTGTATGGGACAAGCTAAGGTTCTAGTTGAAACAGAGGTAGATAAAGATTTTTTAAAGCTTATTGCCCTTGGTAATTTAAGCAAGGAAACATATTTCTGGTTAATGTTGACTACACGTAGATTCCATCTACTTGTGAGAGCAGGGTTATCAAAATGAGTTAGCTCACTCAACTCAGCTCATAGTGAGCTTGGGTTTTCGTCACTTAGATCAGCTCAGGCTCATTTATTATATGAACTTCAATATGTAAACTCGTACTTAGATCATCTAGATCATGAGTTAAAAGAGAAAACTCACGATCAAATGTAAAAAGTAAAAACTATAAATTAAGATATGGAATAAAATAATTTCATAGTATAATTTAAAATTTGAATATTAAAATCTAAAACATTAATATTAAATACTGTATAAAACAACACCTTGGGAATACATTAAATCAATCTTAAATTAATGATCCAAAAATCTATTCCACATAAGAGTCTTGAGATCATTATTTTCAAAATATTTATCTATTCAAAGCATAAAGATCTATATTCCACATGAGAGTCTTAAGAATATTTTTTTACATTTTTAATTATATATATATATATATATATATCATATATATATATATATATATATATATATGTGGGGATTGATATCAATATTCTTTTACATTTATATATATTTAAAACTTTTTTGATTTAACATTTTAATTTTAGAAGATAAATAGGACTAATGTAGGAATTCTCTTTACTTACATAAGAAAATTGAAGTCATATATATATATATATATATATATATATATATATATATATATATATATATGGACCAAGCTCATGAGTTATCTCATGTTCATTTAAAGATCGTTCATCATAACTCATGATCTAATTTGAGATCGATCATTAAGCTCATTTATTAATGAGAATAAAAAGAGAGCTTCATGCTCATGAAATTTGAGCTTAGCTAAGCTGAGCCAGCCTCATGAACTATAACTTACTTTGACACCCCTAAGTGAGAGTTGTGGTAATTCCGGTCATAAAGCGAAGATGTGTCTTCTATCTACTAAGCCTCTTCATAACCCAAAGTTGTTGTCAACCAAAGATGCTATGAGTGATGATATTCATGTTTGTGGATATTGATCCCCATCATTAGCTTTCCCTCAAGATTGCTAATGGCGTTCTCCCAACTCTACTTTAGATTCTAAGGCGCCTATTCAAGTCCCTCAAGTTTGTGTCCGGTTCTGAAATAACTCCAAGGCTTGCAATCAGGTTCAGATATTGTTCCTCCATTACTTACTCTTTCTTCTGTTATCTCCATAGATTTCCAAGGTACACCACTGACAAGGTACATTACTCACTCTCCTATCTCTTCAACATGAGAACCAATCTGCATTGCCAAACTTGTCCAACACTTTATCCCCATTAGTATATTCTAAATCTGCTCCCACTACAACAAACGTTATGAAAGCTTCTCAATCAAAAAATATCAACAATACGGTCTAAAACTCAGTTGTTGATCCATTAACCATAACTCCCAACCAAGTGTTTTTGAGAGTCTTTCTTGCTTCACGCGTGCCTAGGATTTGTGGATGAAGTTGAAACAAGCCAATGAGTTCTTTCGAATTGACAAGGGGAGGGAGAGAGACAAAAACTCCTACCAAACACCAAGAGTTGGAACATTAAACTGTGTAAGGGAGAGATAAAGATGGCTGTCATGGTCGTGGTTCGTCTCATTAGCCTACTTCTTTCCATTTTTTGTTGGTTTTACTAGTTCTGGCATATATGTCTTCTTTTATGAGTTTTTCCCTATCATAAAATGTATTTCATGGCAAGCTTTTTCTCACTATAAGATTTTATAGTCTTATCTTGTAAACATTATTTTTTTACTTAAATGTGAAAGCCCTTAGTCAAAAAAGGCTTAATCAAGAAAACAAAACAATCTGATTATGTTATATTGGTTTTAAATATAGTTGAGAAAAAACAAAAAAAACAGAAAAATACAAAACTAAAACATACATTTTTAATATTCTCAGCCATAAGATATATTTTTCACTATGCAAACCCCTTTGGTCTAATGGCTTGATTAAATTGATCATTAATACTTCTACATCAATAGGTTTGATTTTTAAAGCCTAGAAAAGCGAGTTATACAAATTAGTATAAAAAACTTATAGAAGATTTTTAGGCATGATGGAATTAGTATTGTCAAACGTTAATCTCAAAAAGATTCATTGTGATGCAGTCAAAAGTAAATTTTCATATGGCATATAAAATTATCGGTTGTATAATTCCACACATTATCATCCATAAGATTTTCCCCCTGGTCTCATCGAGGGTGAATAGATGCAATATTCTATGGAGGAAAAGTATTATGCAACATATCCAAAAATATGAAATTCAGACCGCGTGTGAGAACCATTTTCATATAATCGTCAAAGAGATATTTTTAGGGATGTCAACTGGGCTGGTCTGTCCCAGTCGAAAATCTGCAAAACCCGAAAAATATTTGAGCCTGATTCGATGGCCTGAAAATAAGTTTGATCAAGCCTAGGTTATTTTGAGCTTTCTGAGGTTTCTCTAGATAATTTATGATAATTCTGTATCTTTCACCACTTTAAACCATCTAAATTTACGTAAAATAATCAGTTCCTACTTTTCGTCTTCAAATATAAAATTAGTCTAAATATTTCTTTATTTAACAATATTGTCTTTATATGCTTGAAAACCATGTTATAAGCAACCAATTTAATAAGATTTAAGTAATTAAATATAGTTTAAACTAATTATATAAAATAATAAATATATGGTATACACAGTCAAATATTCCATAGTTTGTATTTTACGAAAAACATGTTATGGCACATTTGTCGGAATTTGGATTGTGATTTTTTTTCTTGTTGACCAGTAGGTTGTGGGTCAAGGTCCATAATCCCCCTAGGGCAACGCCTAAATCATGTAATATACTTTCCTTTCGGTTGGATGAGACCCTCTCCCAACGCTGGTTTATCATGTGACGTCTGACCACTTTAGCCATGGTACATTCTCAGTCAGAATGGGGATTTTTGTAATGATCAAATAGTAAAGTACATTCATTGTTTTTATATTTTTTGTTAAGTTTGGATCATAAATATTTTTAAAATATGTCAATACAAGGAATGGCTCTATCGCAAGAGTGATACTCTCTAAATTGAAATGTTGAAGTTTTTTTTTTTCTGGATCGACCTAACCCAAATAGGTTCCCAATTTCAGTCTTAACTGATACTAGATTTTGATTACCACTTCCAAAGTGCATGCTTTATTTTCTTACATTATAACCGGGTAAAACAATAAAATGTAAATGAGAAATTCACTTCACATCCCTTAAGGTGAACTTAATCTTTTTTTTTCTTTCTTTGCCATTGCATTGAACTGTCCTCAAGATCACCAAAATACATAACATGTCCAAATAACATCTAAATAACCAAAACATGTTAAATATATATACAACTGTAAGTAAAATAAAAAATTGACTAAACTAAATTTACAATGTCAAAATCACCAAAAAGGAAAAACGTATTTAATGTTCCACTTTGTATTGTCTTGAAGTCAAGTAGATTATTAAGAAAGATTAAGTCATTGAGAGAATGAAATTTGTATAGTAATAATCGTTGATTACTATTTTTATCATTCAACCATTATGCTATAAGTCCCCAAAATATATAGTTATGAACCGTCAATATAAGGTTGATGAGTAGGGTTATGTTTTTTGATATTTTGTTTTTGTAAAACTATTTAATTTACATTGGACTTCAATGATATCATCCAAATGTTATAAGCCACCATTTCACTTCGAAATGAGAATTGTATTTTTGAAAAGATATGATCAAATAACATTTGAGTTTCGTGCTATATTTGTGCGTATTATGAAATAATAAATATATTGAATAATTGAGAAGCAAAAAACTATTACGTATATAATTAAATTAGAGTAAGCACATAAATAAAAACAATCTCTTTTTTTATTTACAATATTTTTTTGTTGGTTAAAAATCAAAAATAATATTTTATTTATTTTATCTGATATATAATTAAAATTAAATGCTATTGACATAGATATATAATATAGTTTAATATGAATATGTATTAATTGGGGTTTCGAACTCATATGATTTTATTAAAACAAATTATATTTTCTGTAACAAAAATATTATTTTTTATTAATATGAATATTTATTAATTGAGACGTCCTACTCAATGCAAATTTTGAAATTAACATGTTTATATATTTTATATATGATATACATATATTATAATTTAAATGATATTGAAATATATATATATATATATATATATATATATATTAAATGACACTTCATGTTTATATTTTATGATCATTTGTATCTTGTTATAACAAAAAATAAACTATTGATCAAAAAATTTAAATTTAGATATTTACAATCTAGTAATTATACTTGTATAATAGTCTTAGTAACAATCTTGGTTATAACAAAATGATAAACCATTGATCACATGTGAATTTTTAACAGTCTTAGAATTTATAATCATTTAAAAAAATTCAAAATGTAGCATATTAGAAAAATCAAAATATTTTTTTATTGTATGCTTAATGTGATTATTTAATTTATTTTTAGAATAATAAAATTAAACAAAAATGTAGAAAATACAAAAACTGTTATCAAGTCTTTATTATACAAAATCATTAATTGTCAGATATGTGTTAACCATATTAGGTAATTCTGTAGTTCTTATTTAAAGAACAAATGTATAATATAATCTTTTATAACACTACTAATTAATTTGATAGTTGGTTTACTAAAAAATATAGTATATATTTAGATGGACCAACCTACTTTTTGAGAATTCTACCCAATCATTTTAGTGATAACACATAGCTACCAAAATATCTTGTAATACTCTAGGATTAATATATAAGGAGTGTGCTTTTGCATATTTGCGAAGTACTTATAGCAATGTTGTGAAGAAATATACATCTTGATGATGATCGGTGAGATCTGTTAGCCGAACCAATTGCGGTTTTTGAGGAAAAGATATTCCTCCCAATCGCTCCTAACAGGAATCTGTGTTCCGCAATTGTCCAAGTGGTAAGGTTTTTATTACATTGAAGCATGCATTTTGTTTCCTGTAATATAAGACGAAACATAAAAGACTTAGTTAGTATGAACTATTAATTTGTAATACGTTTAGGGAACTTGCATATGAATCGATTAGCTAAATAAAGGTAGTTGATGAATATAGGAATTGAATATGCATCAGATAATATGAGTTCAAAAATTCGCAAGCAATTAAGAGTGTTGTCAAGAATAAATAAACCTTGACTTGGATTTGCCATGCTGTTTTGTAAGGCTGATATCTTTCATAAAGCTAAGATTCAGGGTCGTGTCAAATTATATTAAAGTCTTGTTCAAAAAAATTAAACTAAATATTTAACGACATAATGGAATAATTTTAAAAATTAATAGCTTTATTTATATATATTTGAGGTTCTCTTCAAATTATAAACTACAAAATTAGAGTATATTTAAAATTATGAAAGTTTAAACCAAATTTATGTATATATACTTGAAAATTTATTTAAGAAAATTTACTTTTAGATTCAAGCCATGTTCGACGCCTCCACTTTGCATATTCTATAGACGCCCTGGCTAGATCATGTGGGAAGGACATTATTTCTTGGACTTAGGTTGTGAAAAACTATGGATGAGACATTCATTTATATGAGACCGTGTGTTTGATTTGCTCACTATCCTCAGCCAGTAAGTTAGATATTTCTAAATCTAGTTGTTACTATACATGATTTTATTCTTGTTAACTTGATCAATTAGGATAGATACCGCACCTTGTCGGATGAGTTATTGTTTTCATTATTTTTTGGATTATTAAACATTATGTCTTTTTAATATTTGGCTATTAGTTGATTTTAGTTATTTTTTATCAGGTTTTATATCCTATTGTTGAATTAGAATTTAATCCATATTTTGCATGTGTTCGTTTAAATTGGTGAGGTAGCAGAAGTCTTCTAGGGAAGTCTTCTTTCTATAACATGAAGTCTTCTCAATCGTCGCCATAAGTCTGTCTGAGTTAATTTTGCAAATGAGAATTAATAGAAAAAATATTAAATATTAATGAGAAAACTTCTCGAGAAGTCTTTTGCGGAAGACTGCTTCAGAAGTCTTCTCAAGTTTTGTTCTTGATTTCTGGTCAAACATTTGGTACTAGAGATACTTCTTAAGAAGTCTTCCGCTAGAAGACTTCTCGAGAAGTCTTCTCATTCAATATTTTATGTTTCTTGCACTATTATTCTCATAATTTGACCAAAAGTACACGGACGACGCAGACCTCTGGCGAGGTTGAGAAGACTTCATTGTATATCGAAAAGAAAGACTTGTACACAGAAGTCTCTACATAGTCAATCTGACACACTAACTCGGTCAACTTTGTGCAAAAACCACTGTTTATCGAGAAGACATTCTAGTAGATCTATCACTGAGAATGTTCGAGATCGAATTCAAAGTAAGCGCCAGTATTCTACACATGGAAGAACTGCTCAAGAGGATTTCTTCTGTACTGAGTAGAACTTCAGAGAAGTCTTCCGTTCGTACATTTGTAAATGCAGGATAGACCTACAACGGTATTAGACATTCTCTGAAGTCTTTACTCGAGAAGAATCTCTAAGAAGTCACCTTCTAGGTGTCATCTTTATTAAACTTCATATTTTCTCAAACCTCAAGAAACGAGATTTTTAATATTTTCTTGTTAATTAACATGTGTAGCTTAGTCAAAAGTGGACTCATATGGAGTGGCGAATCATAACTAAAATGATGATAAGTATGAGTTTATAACTTTTGTATATGTTTATCATAGTGTTTCTAGTTAAACGATATGTTAAATATCTCTTATAGAGTCTTACGCGTTAAGATCATAGCTTCTCGGGAAGACTTTCGTTTAAATAGAAGCTCTTCTCCTAGTCATTATTTTTAATATGATGTTCTAAGCTTGCTAATGTTTTTGTCTGTGTATTATTAGTTAATTTTTGCAATGATTGCTCATGCAGCTACCTAGTTGTAGTATTCGTAGATATGGTTGGTGAGAAAGATAATTCTAGGGATTTTGCGGGTCCGGTTGATAATGTTACTATTTATTAGGAGCGAGAGGATGTCTTTTTGAGTGAATTGTTCAATCACACATGATGACCCACTGTTGAATAAGGCATATCGTAGAAGATTTTACAGCTCATCGTTCCAAAAGTGCGAGAGTTGTGGATTTAACATACTTGTTACCGGATTAAGATGCACTACTATTCAACAAATAGAGCATCCTGATACTCTCTATTCATGTTACAAGTGATAACGACAGTTTGGAACTGATCAGATAGTAAAAGGGCACTATTTTGTATCGTCTTTGTGTATCAAGTCGAAAGGCAGGATGGTGGTTACATGTTAATGATTTGGCCCGCCCAACGCTGATGGGAAACTATCTGGCGAGGGAAGATAGAAGGGTGAGAGTGGGATAGATAGATAAAATGAGTGTGAGAGATGATGATAATTGTGTCTCTTACTAAGATATAAATGATGAGGAGGAGAAGTATTGTTTCTCTGAGTGGATATGATTGAGTTTGGAGCTTACAGTGAGTATGGAAGAGTTAAGGATGAGGAAGAGGAAGAGGAAGAGAAGAGGAAGAGGAAGGAAGAGGAGAGGAGAAGATATATGTTTTTGAGAATTTCAAAGATACATATGCTAATGAAGGAGGAAGCTCGAATGGGATGAGTTGACAAAAATATCTATGTCAACCAAGTTTTATAAGTAAAGCGGCATTGGTTTCAAGTTCGGTTGCGAGTGGTGAAGCATAATTCTCTTCAAAATATACAGGACCACTAAAAATCTACTTGTAGCAAATTGTCGTGTTCCTGCGTGCATATGAAAGTTTAGAGCGAGTGTGAAAACATGGCAGACAAACAATTTCGGTAACAAAGTATATGAAGACTCATACATGTTCTTTGTCTGAACGACGGGCTCACGCGGAAACATTTTACTGCAAGTATGTTGGTGCAGTTTTTCATAGATCGCGCGTTGGAATCATTGATGGGTTAAATCCGAAGCATATCCAAGATGCAATGAGGAAATGCTTTGACATGACTCTAGACTACACCACTTCATACAAGCATTGTTACATGCTCAAAAATTGTAAAAGATCAGCAGAAGAAGGGTATGAGAGGCTGCCTTCATATTTGAGAGCAAATCACGTTAGCAATCCGGTTCTAAGACTAGTATAAATACTTGAATGCTGAGAATAGATTTAAGTATCTAATTATATCATTTGGAGCTTCTATGCTGATTTTCAGTATCAGAGAAAGGTCATCGTGGTGGATGGGACTCACCTAAGTGGGAGTATGAAGGTGTTATGTAGTTGCAGCTGCACAAGATCGGTAATTTTCAAATATTTCTATTGGTTTAGGAAAATCGTAGATATAGAAGATGATGCTGCTTAGGAATGGTTTTTCACAAAACTAAGGGAGTTGTGAATCTGAATCAACATGCTTTGGTGATAGTCTCGACCCGGCACCCAGCCATTAAAGCGCGTGTGAAAGGTGTTTCCTTGGGCAACTCGAAGAATATGTTATTATCAACCTACAACAAAACATTGTCCAAAAGTATAAAGGGAACATCTATTGTACTTGGTAAAGGCATTGCTTATGCTCATACACTCTCGAATTTAAACCCGCTACATATAGGAGATCTGGAGTGCTAACCCGGCAACTTGCAACATATTTAGAGTAGTGGACGATGAGACTATGGTCACGGGGTTCATTGTCATGGAGAAAGATACAATATAAAGGAGCAAGCATAGCTGAATTTATTAACATCCGCTCTCAAGAGAGCAAGAGATTTCACATAGTGTTTCTTTTGGAGTTTTTAAGGGAAAATATGGAAGATGGTATTGGAAAAGGCGAGAAGATGCTATGAATGCCCCACACTGAACATAGTCGGGAGTTAATACTTATTGCGATTCGTGGGGTGTAGTTACGAATAGATGACTGTCCAACCAATTGATGGATTCGATTCTTTGTGGCAGGGTGGCAAACGTGATTAGTGTTGTTGATTTGGAACATATTAAGTGTGATTGTGTGTCTATGGAATCGAGAAAATAACCTGTTCTTGCATGCCTATAATCATCTGGAACTTTTCTAATCTGCATATTGCCACACTTGTGTGCTCCTTATACTCGAGGAGAAATATTTGTATGCAGATACTCACATAAATATATATCCTTGTGGTGGAGAAGTTGAGTCCCAGACTTGTTTTCCTCCAGATGTAAGTTGTGGTCCGGGTGTGCAAAAGAAATCAAGATGGCCAATCTGGTTGGAGTATCTAAGATGAAGAGACAAAACCGCGGAAGCTACACAAGGATTATACTGCTCAAACTGCAGTAAAACCTGGTCATACACGTCCAAATTGTCCAAATAGTGAGAACATAATCTTCTCGAAAACTCCTAGTTGGCAAGTTCTCTGTAAGTCGTCTGGACATCTTCGTAAGAGTCTTGCTTTTAGTCTTCTGTAAGTCTTGTTTTGGAAGTCTTTTGAATGTGTCTTCTGTAAGTCGTCTGGACCATCTTCTGTAAGTCTTCTGGATGTCTTCTGTAGTCGTCTGGACATTATCTGTAAGTCTTCTCTTAGTCTTTCCGTAAATCTTCTGGGCAAGTCTTCTAGCTATCTTTCTTATGTCTTGTGCACTTATTGTTTATGTCGTGGCACTTATGTCTTATGATCTTGTGATTAATGTCTTATGAACTTATCTTTTCTTATGCTTTGTGACTTATGTCTTATGAACTTATCTTATGTCTTATGTCTTGTGTTTGAATAGTTCCTTCATTAGAGTATGTTATAAAGCGACAAAAGCATTAGTGCACTACCAAAGTATTGTACAAAGATTAGTGCCCTACCTGTTAATGTATTTCAAGGTACAAACAGCATCAAACACAAATTACAACATATCAATCGTACGAACATATCCAAGCCGTCAATGTACCGGTTTCTAAGTCCCATTGTAGCTATGGGTCTCATCAATTAAAATGTTTAGATAATCTTAGGTTTGAATGATAGTGCTAGAGCTTAGGAATGAAGCGTTTAACACCGCATAGAACAAGTCTAATAAATGTAATCATGTTTAAGCAGTCTAAGACGAGAGGCATTCATGAACTGTCGCCTACTCTTCAATTAATTCAGATTGAGATATACAAAATATGAGGTACACATTCAAGGCATCCTTCCACCGATGTCGCAAATCGCATGCTCCTTTGGAGCTGCATAAAGTTGGCCTCACCTGATTCACAACACAAACATATATCGGTCGTAGTCCATATGCAATGATATCACTAACTTAACCACAGAGCCTTCCATATAGAGCTTACTTTTTGGGTGCATGCGAAATGCTTTGCCCCTATCTTCAATCTCTCCCCTCCACGTGAGGACCTTAGTATCCATCTCTCCAAGGGCATCTCGGCATCAAAAAGTCTTTCCTCCATATCTATTACCCTGGATCTTTCAAAGATCAAGTGTCAATACATTTATTTGGGACATGAACAATCCTTCCTTGGATCTACATATTCTCAATTCCGCAAGAAAGTATATCATCTCTTCCACATATGCATTTCAAATACTGACTTTAGAAACTCCTTGGTCGACGTATGATATACACATTGTTTGCGTCACTATCCAAGTAATAATCAATATCTCATCAAGCATAACACTAAGGAGGACAACAATACCATGAGGGAGTTGTCGGAGAGTGAGAGTACAGGTTCGGTGATCGCAGTTCATAGCATTAATCTAAACCCATTTACGATTCAAACGGCTTGTGCTTACACTTATCTGTACCATGCTCTCTGGTGACTGTAAAGGCGCATATAATAGCCTTCTTCTAGTCTCAACACATTTCCCTTCTTGACCAAGTCTTGCGACCAAGGTAGGAGGATACGATGTACACTTCATCTTCAAGATCTCCTTGCCAAGAAGACATTCTTCACATGCTCATCTGTCAAAGACCCCATTCCAGATTCACTGCCACAGCACACACATGTAATCTGATTTTATGAAGTTTAGCAGCTGACTCGTGACAAAGTGTCCCCATTGAATTCTTCTCTCATACGTATGGGTGAATCCTCTTGCGAACCAGTCTTGTGTTTCCTCCTATCCATCCTTACCCATTTGCAACTGGATTGATGTAGCAAAGATCCATCTATCTATGACACAACCTTTTTTCCTCTTTAGCGTAACTCACTCTCATACCAAAGTGTCATTCTTGAATCATAACATTAGCCATTCATCCCTCTACTGCATTACGCCTCCATGCCTTATCCATCATAGCTTGCTTCATATGCCATGCTAGCGATATGACATTTTCATCTAGAGCTGCTCACTGAAGGCACAATAAACTCTTCAGGAGTGCTTAGCCAACGCACAGTGAACACTACCACGCTTGCAGCATAGATATGCTTCTCTACAGCTTGTCCATATGCATAGTAAGTCCTTGCACCAATGAGGCTTGGCCAATGGTTCTTCCTCAACTGTGCACTTCTTCTCAACCAGTGCTGCTCCTCTTCCTATCACCGGAATCGATCTAACTTATGTTCTTCATACCAACCCCATCTTTCTCATATAAGAGTACCTCCTCGTGGGAAGAGAATCCATTTCGTTGTCCATATATGCCGCTTCACCTGCGCCTTGGTCGCATTCTGGCATCTACCCGATGCTGTCTTTGGTCGATCTGGTCGATTTGGTCACCCGGCTCATCTAGATCTCTTTTTCTTTTCCCCCAGCATAATTCCGAAGCCTCTTCTCGTCAACTTTGCTTCTTGTTGTGTTGTTTCACCTTCACCTTGATCATGAAAGTCACTGCACTCCGTCTAGGTTCATTCGCTCTCATGCGTCAGCAGGCCGCTAGGGCGTGATTGTGGTGCAACCGTCCGTCCTTAGTAGGTCCATTCTTCTTTGAATCTTCAGTACATCAATACCAATTCTTCTAGCGTACTCATTCTCATGTATTAGTATGCTCTAACTGATTCTTGCGGGCATAAGCGTCTCCAAGTTTGTCCACTTCTTTTCTTTCGATAGTAACCTTTTGTTTGCCACAAACTTCACCCTCTCTTGAAACTAACACCCTTCTACTTTCACTGTATCATAGCATTTATATCCTTTCTGCCGGGTCATTTGAATACTCCAATCGCACATAGCGCTTGACACTCACTGGCTTCAAGCTTGCCAAGTGCTATCTGCTAGTCCAACCCAGGGACTAGCACAAAGCAAACAGGCACTCCAAACAGCGAGAGTATCAGATCTAATGGAGGCTTGTATTTGCTTAAGACCTGCAAATGCGCAAGACTGGGTCTCGAAAAACATTGTGCGGCAATACGCGTTGATCAAGTAGCATGCAGATGCCACCGCATGAGACTCAGAAACGTTATTGGATCATTGGACACGTGCCAAAACGTCATTGCACTGCTGCCACCTCCATAAGGCTCGCCTATTCTTCCTCTCTTGTACCACAGCCATTTTGTTTGAGGAGTGCTAAGGCAACTCTTGTGCATTGTAAGCAATACATGTATGAGCCAAGGTGTTGGTGTTTGCAGGCATGGCTTGTGTATACTCCCCACCATTATCTGATCTAAAAATTTAAGCTAGCAGTGTAATGGTTAGTCACATAAGTTTGAAAACTCTAAATGCATACAAGTACGCTATGCGTCTTAGACTGGCATTTCAAAGCTTATCCAGGTGTATTAGATTTTTCATCAATGAATGTCACATAAGTACACTTATAATTATCCTAGATAAATTACAGCGTGCAGGTCCACGCATCTGAATGACTAAGATTCAAAGAGCATTTCGGATCAAATAGTAGATTACTAGAGTGTTGAGACAAAACAGCTCTTAGCAATGCTTGCCTAAAATAGCAAGCCCTTTCACACAACTCATTGATTTTTATAACACCACACCTGGATCATCAAGTTCAATAGCTCTAACAATGAGGATGACTAGTATCTATGCACTGCACAAGGACAGTCATTATTCAACATAGAAGCAGAAGTAAATCGAGTAGCACATGTAATCAGGACATGAGTAAGATCTCTAGCATAGTATAAGTCTCCCTTGGTTACTCCTTTCTCAATGACGCATCAGACCTACTGAGTATGACGTCTCTTTGCTGCTCAATATCTGAAACTATCACAGTCATTAAGGCTAAGACCACATTGCCATTTGCCAAAAACAGAAGTACAGTACTTTCACGGATAGCCAAGTTTGAAGTGAAGATAGCATGCTATAACGGCCCTAGATTCTCTTACCCAACAGTTTTAGATTACATATCTCCTTAATGGACCTTCTCACCTTTAGCTATCATCACATGACCATGAGCAGGTTCAATATCTTTAATAAGTCTAGAATCACTAATCATATGATGCGGTACGCACGCAGAGTCAGTTATCAAAGCGTTAGAACATATTGCAAGCATTATATAGAATGGCAACCTGCTAAGGCTGGTCGTTCATATGGCAATCTAGAGTGGATCTAGCCATAATTATTTGAGTCGATACTCTAAGTCCATAGAAGTG
>CAJHQP010005010.1:0-49643 GCA_905132765.1 Moricandia arvensis | reverse complement strand
CAAAATGATCAAAGCCATATTTATTGGTATATCTGCGAATCAAAAGGGATAGGGGCAAGTGTTATGTACCCAGAAACCAGGAGCTAATGGTCTCACGGGATGTCAAACTTTGTGAATACCAAAAGCGGTATTATGATGAGAGCTGGGATAACCTTAGAAGATCTCTCAGACACCGCATCCGACACGAGCAACAACTGAGGATCATACTGGAGAGCCTTGCGTGCTTCACCAGCCCACAGAAAATGAGACTACGAAGTAGGGCGCGCTCATCAAATCCGCAGACACAGCTCGCAGAGGGCTATTCCCCGGCTGATCATAGAGGGGGGCAACCAACGCAGAACCAGAAGGAACATGCGCATGAAGGTTCTGAAAGCCATGATCAACCTGATCACTCCACAAGAGCAGAGGCAAGAAGCGAACTGAAGACAGAGTGCACCACTGAAGAGACAAGCACAAGAGTGACAACATCAAGACGAAGCACGCAGATAAGACATGATCCAGAAACTGGAAAATAAAAGGTACACTTCAATGCAATGTAGTCCCTCATCCACTCAGCAGTGTGTTCTTTGGCCCAATATCAGAGAAGAAACATCAAGCCTTCATAACAGCAACGCGTAGATCAAGAGTATCTCAAGAACTTATGAAGAAGCCATGGCAGATGATGAGTGGACGAGCATCGGTGGAAGATGAAATCATCGCCATGATCAAGAATGATACATGTTTGAGACTGCAACGTCCCAAAGGAAAGAAGCAGTAACAAGCCCGGCTCATCTAGCGCGGATCAAGCTATCTAGCTAATGGAGTAAACCAGATAGAAGAAGACAAGGCTGGTAGCGAGGGATTCACATCAAACTTATGGAGAGACTGACTATGGATACATTTGCACCAGTAGCACAAACTTCACACACAACAGGAATAATACTGGTCACTTGCAACCACTTGGAATGGAATCGTATGAGCAAATGGATGTGAGAGAAGGCGCTTTTCTTCAACGGAGACTATGAGGATGAGGATCTACGATCTGCGTCCTCGCTCCTGGTCGTAGAAGACATGGTCAAACCAGGAATGTGTGTGAGACTGCAAGTAAGGCCATCTATGGGCTGAAGCTAATCACAAGAGCATGGAACGATACGCTGCAGCACTACCTTAATCGGAGAAGGGTTCAGTAGATCTGAGTGCAGACCATACTCTATTCACTCTCACGCAGCCAACAAGGTATAGTAGTCATCCTTGTGTATGTTGATGACATATCAATCACAGGGAGTGACAAAGAGGTATACAAATCACCAAGGCATATTTAAAATCTGTTTTTTGATATTAAAGATTTAGGTGAACTAAGTACTTTCTTGGAATAGAAGTATGCCGATCTAAAGAAGGGGCTATTCTTATCCAAAGAAAGTACACACTTGATCTCTTGAATGGAGCAGGTATGCTTGGAGAGAAACCAGCAAAGACTCCACTAGAAGATGGCTATAAATCTTGCGTGAGGGGGAGTATGAGGCAACATCATTTGATGATCCAACAATACAGAAGACTAGTGGGTAAGCTTATCTATTTAACTATCACTAGACCTGATATTGTTTGCTGTGAACCAGGTGAGCCAGCATATGCAAGTGCCAAAGTTCACACTGGAAAATGGTGGAGAGATACTCAGATATCTTAATGGAGCTCCCGACAAGGAATATGGATGGATGTATGGCAACACAGAAGTAGTAGGATACTGTGATGCTGATTGGGCAGGAGACAGAAATGATAGGAAGTGTCCACTACTGGCTATTGCACCTTCATTGGAGCAATTTGGTACGCTGGAAAAGCAAGAAGGCAAAAGTGGTTTCATGTTCAAAGTGCCGAAGCTGAATATAGAGCCATGAGGAAACTTACAAACGAGCTGGTGTGGATCAAAGGACTACTCAAGATTTGGGAGTCGAGATCACTTCTCCATCACAATGCATTGTGATACCAAGCAGCCATTCAATAGCCTCAAACTCAGTGTTTCATGAGAGACGAAGCACATTGAAAGTGGACTGCCATAAGTAACAATGGTGATCAAGAAGTCATATTGCGTGCTACACGAAGGAGTGAAGATCAGTTAGCCGACATTTCACTAAAGCCGCAAGTACAAGGTGTGTGGATCCATTTATCCTAAACTTGGACTCACTGACATTACCAAGGCATAATTCTCTTAGCCATCCGAGCTTCTACTCTTTCCTTAGTATGTTTTTGTCCCAAAACAGGGTTTTGCATATTAAGGTTTTAATGAGGGAAGTCTTCATGGTTTCAGCGTTGATCATTGTATTGGATCAAGCTTGAGGGGAGTATTGACCTTAATAAATAAAGAAGACAAGAAATAAAGAGATGAGCTTACTTGGGAGAGAAGACATTAGTAATGCACACACAAGGAAGCTCATCCGAGACCTAGAAGAAACGTGAGAGGCAAGGAAGAAGAAGACATTAACTCGCAAGTTTGAATATTCAAACTTGGAGGGAACGGTGGAGACAAGAAAACCAAGGGAGAATAGTTTATTAATAAAAAGGAGCACGTGCTCTCAGCAACTTGCCAGACAAGGAGCAGAACTGCAAGAGAAATGTTTATCCAGCAACTTGCCAGACAAAGTTGCACTCGCCAACCTGCACATCCCACTTACCTCCAGGACATGCTTTACTTCTCCCACACCAGACAATCGATCCATGAATAGCATGTGGTGTTAATTATATGTTTATATGTTTATTACTGTAATGGGCCAGAAGCATCTATTATCTGCTGTCTAATTACACCTTGTAACCATCATTATTCAGAAGCAGGAAACATCCTTCCTCATTCTTCTTCTCTCGCAGACAACACATAAACTCTCTCTCTCCTTTGGTTACGGATCACACTCACATCTCTCTCTCGTGTTCTGAGTGTTCTAACATTATTCTTCATTATTCTTACATCCATCAAGCTCTCAGTGTGATGACCTCCTTCTTCTTGTGTGCCTTGAACCAGGAGCTCAACAACCTTCATGGTCTGCGCTTCTTATAAACCGGCTACTGCACCAAGAACCTTCCCATTGCTCCACACAATGGACCAAGCCTTCCTCTTGTTCCGGATTGGTGTTGAACAAAAGACACTCCATGTGAACCTGAAACAACACTCAAACTCCACACAAGATAAGACACATTTGCATTGGATCAAACCTTGACTAATCATCAGGTTTGATCACCAATGTCACAAGCTTTGCACTTAGACAGCATCTCATTATCATTGAGATCCATCTAATGCAAGCTTACCACTCTCTAAATGCTATCACAAAGCACTTAGGCAAACAATCCCTGCCTTAAACGACCCTTAGACATCAGTCTAGGTGTCTCAACCTTAAGGCAGCCCCAATGACAATAGTATGCAACAGCCTTAACACATTTACTTCATGAATGCAAAACGGATTAGATACAACTATCTATCATCCTAGCAAGACATTCATAAGAACAGAGACTAAGCATCAATGCCATTTCCAAACACCAGACCCAAATGCTTCACTTTAATCAGTTTCTATTCATGTATGCAAGCACATTCAGAACATGCTATCTAATATCATGTCAAGCAACATTTAGAACTGGAGGAAGCACTTTAAAACACTCAACCATTCAAAACGAGTCATCTAAACATCCTGGGATAGATTCTAAACTTCATATCTAGCAATCTTAAACACATCCTCAGGTCTCAAACACATCACACAACACATTCAGTTCATAAAGGATCAAGCTTTATAACAAGGGACAGTAGGTTTCTTACAAACAAGGAACTAGTGTTAGTTCTTGAACACCTTTGATTCATGGCAATATCAGGGGCTATTGGTTGCGCCTCCAACACCTCCTTCCTCCATGAACCTTCCCTTGGACTCTCCATGCCTAAAGTCCCCACCTTTCTTCATACTTTGGTCGCCACCACCAGTAACAAGGTGAAAGCTTTCACCTTTCTTCCTGGTCTTTGAATAAGAACACGCCTTGGACTTGATTTGATGAAGAGGGTAGCTAATCCACTCCATAACTCCTGGATCTGAGGCTCTCCTTTCTTCTGGACGGTATGAGACAGCATGAGACTTCAAGAACAGCTTCTGGGCTTTCCGGATGAACACCATCTTGTAGAGGTTGAACAGGCTGGAAAGGAAGCTCCTTTCTGGGTTTTAATGGCAGGAGAGACAGCCTTGATCTTTGCGGAAGTTAAAGACCAAGTTCTGATGAACCTGGCTCTGATACCATGTTGGATTTTCACCAGAGTATGTGGATCTGGGTTTGTGTGTGATGAACAAGCCTTTAAGGCAATGATGAACACGAAATGAAGAAGAGGAATGGGTTCTGGTTTACTTGTGTGAACTTGAATCAGAATCAGAGACTAAGAGAGACTAAGAGAGATTAAAAGACTAAGAAAGGGGAATACTTGAGAGGGATTCGAATCAAGAACACAACAAGCTTTATTTCTGAAGTGGAGAGGGGTTTTCCCCCTTTCTCCCTTAGGTTATAACTTGCCATACATAAGCCTTTATATAGGCATTACAAGTTTAAACCTTGAAACCTAAATCTAACGGATAGAAACACTTGATATAATGGATGGTTGAGATGAGGTGAAGACTCGTCTTTGTGTAGGCTGGTGCTAGCTGTCGAATTGACTGAATGGATGGGAAGATTGCTTCATTTGAATAAGTGGCCAGGATTCTGCCTTGTGGGGATAAGGCTGGAAAGGTAAAGCCACTTTTACTTTCCAGCTGGAATGGACAGCCCACAAGATCCTATGGCATATTCCTTTGCCACATAAACTCTCCACGCCTCACTTTGGTTTCTGGATAAGGATCAAACTCCCTAAGATGCCTTCTGGTTCCTTTCTTCCTTCTTTAAGGTCGGATTATGTTCTTCATGACTTGGGGCTCAAGTCTTCACAATGGAAGTGTACGGATTAGGGTTTGGTCCGTACACTTTTCGCCCTAAGTTTGCACAAACCCAGAATCCCCAAAATGGTCGATATAAAGTGGTTTCGGGTTGACCTCGTCCGTACGGTCCGTACAGTGTCCGTACCGTCCGTACGGTTCGCCCTATTTTTGCACATTCACCCATTCTCTCCCAAAAGGTGTCTAAGTCCCTTCTGGACTTATCCCAAACCTTACACCAGCCTTCTTGATACTTCTTGACATCATTAGACCCTCCTAAAGCCTTTCTGGATCTTCCCGGAGATCTAACCCTATTCTTGCACAAGACTCTTTCTTCACCAAACATCATTCTCATACCATTTCACTTCTTCAAGTTAACAGTACATTCATGGACTGAATATGTGGACAGGCTGTCCACACGCTTGGACAGGCTGTCCATAGCTGGTTTTGTGGACTGAATATGTGGACAGCTTCTTCCTTGGAGAGTATATGGCTGAGATTGAGCCAGGGCGTGGACAGGCTGTAAAGGTAACTTCCCAGCAGCTTCCTTGGCTCTTCCTTGATGGAATATGCCTTTGGCATCTCCCCAAGATAATGTTACTCGCCATAATATCTTTAGACCTTATCCACTTCTTTTGGTTGATTCCGGGAAGGTTCTTGTACGGCCTGGTCGATGTACGGACCACCCGTCCGTACACATCCGTACACCTCAACCCGAACTTTGCACATTGCCCAAATATCTTCTTAGGTCGAACCATAAAGTGATTTGGGTCGCCCATGTCCGTACAGTCCGTACGACCGTCCGTACATGTCGCCCTAACTTTGCACATCTGTCCCAAATGCTCCCAAACTCTCCCAAACTTCTCCAATGCCTTCTCCCTCTAATATAAACTCTTCTTAGACCTTGTTCCAGCATTGCATAAGCTTCAGGATGCTCCTTATGTCTTTCCAGACCTTCTTAGGAGTTTAACCCAAACTTTGCACATAACCTTAGTGACATATCATCACTTCAGGTTAATACTCCCCCTCAAGCTTGACTCTAGTGATCCTAAGTCAAGCTTGGAACCTTGAAGTCACTCCTCATTAAAAACCTTATGAGAGAAAACCCTCCTTAGGGATAAAACCCTCATAAGGAAAAGAGTAAGCTCCTTCAAGGCCTAGGGATTGGCCAGTGAGTTCTTTGTGTCTCAACCAGTGTGGTGGACACAAAGAACTCTGGATCATGGCCCTCACTGTGGTGCAAGTCTGGACCGACTCTCATTGCACACCACTGCCTCTTCCTGAGCTCATCTAGCTCATCTCATACTGATCTTGGTCTCTCCCCCTTTCACCCAACTTCTTGTTGGGTTAAGTGCTCGGATTACCAGATACAACCTCCATTGAGTATCATCTTCTTTCTCTGCCTTGGTTGCTTCTTCTTCTTGAATAACTACCAAGGACTCCATCTTCACAGATCATTGAAGCTTCTCAATAATGCATCATCAGTCTTATGACATGCTATGAAAATGTGCCATCTTAGAGAACATATCAACAACAACAAAAATTGAGTCCTTTCTAGTTCTAGTCCTAGGCAATCCAACAACAAAGTCCATGGAAATATCATTCCAGGGATGGTGTGGAATGGGTAAAGGAGTATACAAACCCTGGGATTGGACTTGGGACTTGGCATGCTTGCAAGTAGCACACCTCCCACAGATTCTCTCCACATCTCTCTTCATATGCGGCCAATAGAAGTGATCCTGCAAAACTTTTAAGGTCTTGGCAACCCCAAAGTGTCCCATTAGACTGCCCCCATGGGATTCCCTGACAAAGAGATCTCTCAAAGAGCAGTTAGGCACACACAATCTATTATCATAAAATAAGTATCCTTCTAGCCTGAAGTAATGTCCTGCAGCAAACTTCTCACAAGAAGCATAGGCTTCCTTGAAATCATGGTCAGTAACATACATATCTTTTATCTGCTCAAAACCAAGTAACTTAGCATCTAGAGTGGTCAAGAGAACATACCTCCGAGATAGTGCATCAGCAACTATGTTCTCCTTACCTTGTTTATACTTGATCACGTATGGGAAGGTCTCAATGAACTCAACCCACCTTGCGTGTCTCTTGCTAAGCTTACTCTGCCCTTTTAGATACTTTAGGGACTCATGATCAGTGTGTATGACAAACTCCTTGGGCCACAAGTAATGTTGTCACGTTTGTAATGCCCTTACCAAGGCATAGAGTTCTTTGTCATAGGTTGCATAGCTGAGAGTGGCTCCTCCAAGCTTCTCACTGAAGTAGGCTATAGGTTTCCTATCCTGCATCAATACAGCACCAATTCCAATTCCTGAGGCATCACATTCTATTTCAAACGTTTTAGTAAAAATCAGGAAGCATAAGAAGAGGTGGTGCGGGCTTGGATAGAAAGACCTCGTCCCAGTCACACTTGAGGGATGATGGGCGGATCCTTGAGCCTGAGAAGCTCCAGGACGTTGGATGATCTTCACCATAGAGTTATGGACTGCTCTAGAGTTGTTTAGCGACTCCTGAGACACATGATAACCCTGCTTCATGTCTAGGATGAATCACAGAAGCTCACGCAACCTTGTGTGACAAAGAAACTTGTTCACCACGTGAACAATGAAGGGAGGTCCCCAAAGGGACGAGTTTGAAAGCCAAAAGCTCTGGTTTTTATTAGAAGAATGCGTAAGTTACAATATGTGCTGCTTTTGGCTTTATAAAGACAAAACAGAAAACCCTAACTAGAAAACCTACCCTAATTCGAAAATAGAAAACCAAAACCTATTTCTAGTTGGTTTATAAAACCCTAACCCTAATCCTATTCCTAATGGGTTTATTAAAACGAAAACCTAATCCTACTTGGTTTAGAATTACAAGAAATCAGAAATACACTTGAGATAAAGAAATCGGCCAGCCTAAACCAAGCTGGTTTATCTTTCCACTTTTTGGGCTTGAAAGGCCTATTTTCAGCAAACATCTTCTTGGGCTTGTCCATGAACAAGTCCACCACGTCCTTGCTCTCTTTCTGATCCATGTAGAACGTGAGAAGATTATCCTTAGTCCATGTAATGCTCTGCTCCATCGATCTTGTATTATCATGCTGCTTCAATTGGTGCAAGCCATTAATCTCCTTCTTTGGCTCATTGAAACAAACCATAAGCAGAGAATTTGCTAGTGAACACACGAGAATTTTCTTCATGGATTTGAAGCTCGTGTGTTCACTAGCAAATTCTCTGCTTATGGTTTGTTTCAATGAGCCAAAGAAGGAGATTAATGGCTTGCACCAATTGAAGCAGCATGATAATAGAAGATCGATGGAGCAGAGCATTACATGGACTAAGGATAATCTTCTCACGTTCTACATGGATCAGAAAGAGAGCAAGGACGTGGTGGACTTGTTCATGGACAAGCCCAAGAAGATGTTTGCTGAAAATAGGCCTTTCAAGCCCAAAAAGTGGAAAGATAAACCAGCTTGGTTTAGGCTGGCCGATTTCTTTATCTCAAGTGTATTTCTGATTTCTTGTAATTCTAAACCAAGTAGGATTAGGTTTTCGTTTTAATAAACCCATTAGGAATAGGATTAGGGTTAGGGTTTTATAAACCAACTAGAAATAGGTTTTGGTTTTCTATTTTCGAATTAGGGTAGGTTTTCTAGTTAGGGTTTTCTGTTTTGTCTTTATAAAGCCAAAAGCAGCACATATTGTAACTTACGCATTCTTCTAATAAAAACCAGAGCTTTTGGCTTTCAAACTCGTCCCTTTGGGGACCTCCCTTCATTGTTCACGTGGTGAACAAGTTTCTTTGTCACACAAGGTTGCGTGAGCTTCTGTGATTCATCCTAGACATGAAGCAGGGTTATCATGTGTCTCAGGAGTCGCTAAACAACTCTAGAGCAGTCCATAACTCTATGGTGAAGATCATCCAACGTCCTGGAGCTTCTCAGGCTCAAGGATCCGCCCATCATCCCTCAAGTGTGACTGGGACGAGGTCTTTCTATCCAAGGCCGTACCAAGTGGTATCAGAGCCTCTTGAAGGTTAGGGTAAGAGATCTTAATCTGGTTTCATCAACTGCACACGATTTTTGTCTCTTTGGTAGCTGATCTACCACCAACTTCGTTTGGAAGAAGAGAAGAGTGACAGAGAAGAGAAACTACCACGACAACAAAATCAACAAACCCTAGGAGCCTGGTTGACACCACACACGTCACCATGATCATACCTGAGGTCTTTGTTGGAGGAATATGTCCCACAGCTTTTATATCATGGGTTGTAGGCATAGACAACTTTATCCTGCAGGATCAAATACCTTCACAGGAAAGTTTAGCCTTTGCTATTAGTCTACTGAGAGGTGAGGCTAAGGCATGGTGGAGGGAAGAGGAAGAAGCACGCTGGTATGAAGAAGAACAACTGGAAACTTGGGATGAGCTCAAAATAGCCTTGAGTTTTTAGGTACATACCTGGTTTTCGATGGGAGGAAACTGCACTGCCATACTCACCACCAGAGAATCCTTTACCCACGTCTGCAGCTGATAAGGAAGTACACATACAAGTATTGTGTGAGCTCGTTCCTGATCAAAGAAAACAAGAAGAAAAAGTGCTTGGAGAGTCATCTACAACTCATGAATTGGCGCTTGCTGTGATTGATCAAGGTGAAAGCTTTCAGTCTTTAACTTGTAGTTTACTGACGTGGTCTACTTTATACTTCCAGTCCAGCTTATTGGAGCATCTGAGAGTTATTAAGGGCTTGCAGCAAGTCATTTTTGAACCAGGAGGAAGTTTGCGTGTTAGTAGAAGGCACAACAACAATCTGGCTCAGAAAGCAGTTTCATACAAGCTTGATCTGCAAGGTTTCTTCACTCTTGAAGAACAAGATTTGAGGTCAAATCTTTTTGAAGGGAGAGAGGATGGTGTGATCCTAAGTAGCTTCTGTGATAAGAGAAGAGAGTCAGCAGGTAACACGTTTTTTATCAGATCCATAATTGATCAGAACCAGCTTAGAAGAGCAAAACAGAAACTTGTTGTTGTTAAAGAGGAGAAAATGCTTGCTCTAAGTTCTGTTTGCAATGAGATACATCTAAGGCACGTGAAAGGATTGCAGCACTTTGTATTCAAACCAGGAGAAGAGGTTTGTGTGTGTAAAGACATGAACCAAAGCGTGATTGAAAGAGCAAGAAGTTTGGAGTTGATTGAGCAAGGTTCCAGGAGTATGCTGAGGAATGGAAAAGAACTGCAATGCTGGGTATTTGATCCACGAGATGATCATGGTTCTATCATCTTACAAGACTTGGATTTGAGGACAAATCCTTTTGAAGGGAGAGAGTATGGTGTGACCCTGAGCAGGCTCAAACTCAAGTCATGGGATACAATGTATTGGCTAGCTAATCTGCTGATTAAAGCTTGGCTGAATGGGCAGTTTCAATGTCTCATTGGAATGGTTTATGAGGTATTAGACAGAGAGAAGGATAAGAGACTTGATGCGGCCTCTGGTAGTCATGGAATGCTCATGAATCAGTATGGACGTGGAGAACAAACTAAGCAGGAGATAAGCAAGGTGGATCACCTTCAACAATCAGATGGACGTGCTAGCTTGATGGAGAACGCATTAGCTTCTCAACTGGACCAGTCACAAGATCAATGACCAAAGCTCAGAACCAACACCTTCTACACTTACTTTTAGCGTGGAAAGAGAAGAGGAGTTAACCAAGAAGGAAAGGGAATTAAACCATTGGTTTAATATCTGATTGTTTAAGGGATTGTAATGTTTTTAATTTGAACCAAAGGCAATTTCGTTTTGGGATTAACCAGGGTAAACCAAAACCAATTAGGATTAGGTTTTGTAAACCAATTTGAAATTGGATTAGGATTAGAATTAGAGTAAACCAATTCGGTTTAGGATTCGGGATTTCGTGTTTTCTGTTATATATTGTACGCAGTCAGCTAAATAATAAATCAATGAAGTTTAGCAATCAAAAACGTTTCTTTTCATCTCTGCTCTTGCTTTGGCGAGTTGAGACTTGCTGGTGAGTAACATCCAGCGTGGGTTCTCTGTTTTGGTGTGTCATATCCAGATCAGAAGCCTTGGAGTATCAGGAGACGTACCATATCTCTTGTGTCCCACATCGATCCACAAGCCTTGAAGCAGATTGAGTCCTTGATTCTCTATTTGCAAGGATTATCAAAGGATTTACCCACTACAAGAGATCCAGGGAGTTACAGCCTATCCACCTATAGAACCCAGCAAGCCCATGGAAACTCCTCACTTCTCCTACTGTGGTTGGACTCGGCCAGTCTTTGATGGCTTTGATATTCTCCTCATCGACCTTAACTCCATCTGCACTCACAACAAAGCCTAGGAAAACCAAGTTATCCGTGAAAAAGGTGTACTTCTTCAAGTTGGCATAAAGCTTTTCATTCCTTAAAACATTCAGGACAGCCCTAAGATGTTCTAGATGTTCTTGTAAGTTCTTGCTATATACTAAGATGTCATCAAAGTATACTACAACAGAAATGCCTATGAATGATCTAAGAACATGATTCATTAATCTCATGAATGTACTAGGTGCATTGGTTAATCCGAATGGCATAACTAACCACTCATATAATCCATGTTTAGTTTTGAATGCAGTTTTCCATTTATCTCCTTCTTTCATCCTAATCTGATGATAACCACTTTTTAAATCTATCTTAGAAAAGATGCAAGAACCATGCAATTCATCAAGCATATCATCAAGTCTAGGGATAGGATGGCGATACTTCACTGTGATGTTATTGATTGATCTACAATCAACACACATCCGCCATGTACCATCCTTCTTAGGCACTAGGAGCACGGGTACAGCACATGGACTCAAACTCTCTCGGATATAGCCCTTCTCCATGAGTTCCTCTACTTGTCTTTGCAACTCCTTGGTCTCAACCGGGTTGGTTCTGTATGCTGGACGGTTTGGAAGTGTAGATCCTGGAACAAAGTCTATCTGGTGCTCAATCCCTCTCAAAGGTGGTAAACCAATGGGATTGTCCTCTGGAAATACATCTTGAAACTCCTGCAAAAGAGAAACCATCTCACTCGGATACACCGGTGTAGAATCTGTTAAGTTCAAAAGAGTTTCTTTAAACACAAGTAAGATAGCAGATTGTTTAGAGTAGAGAGTTCTTTTGATATCACCCATGTTAGCATAGAAGTTTGGCTGCTTAGTCCCAGCCGGTTTTAGATCATTCTCCCTCTTCTTTTGGAGTTGAACCTGATCTTGTTGAACTTCCTTAGGTGTCAAGGGAACCAGAGTGGTCTTGCGTCCCTTGAACTCAAAGGAGTGCTTGTTGGTGAAGCCATCATGGATAACTCGGCGATCAGATTGCCAAGGTCTTCCAAGAAGTATGTGACCAGCTTCCATAGGCAACACATCACACAAGACTTCATCTTCATATCTCCCAATGGCTAAGGGGATAAGGACTTGACTTGAAACCTTCATGGTGCCTTCTTCATTCAGCCATTGTAGCCGGTAAGGTTTGGGATGCTTCTGAACCTTTAATCCTAACTTCTTGACCATGGTTTCACTCGCAGCATTCACACAACTACCTCCATCAACAATGAGGCTGCACACCTTTCCTTGGACCAAGCACCGGGTGTAGAAGAGGTTCTCACGCTGCTCTAGCTCCTCAGCCTTGTTTTGCAAGCTTAGAAGCCTTCTTGCTACTAAAAGCTTCCCCTGGACTGGTCCTTCTTCATGTTCTTCTTCAGTGTCTTCTTGGTCACACTCGGTGTTGTCATCTTCTGAGGCATACTCTCCATCTTCCAGCAAGATCATGACTTTCTTGTTGGTACATTCATTGGCATAATGATCTCTTCCTTGGCACTTGAAACACTTGACATCACGTGCTCTGGAACTAGAAGCTTCAACCTTGCCTTTGCCCTTGTCAAGAGCACTGCTTGGTTTGGTCTCCTCTCTTGGTAGGACTTGTGATCCTTCTGGAACGGTTTAGACTCCTTAGGGTAAGGTGACTTCTCTTCCTTTGTGTTGTGTAACCGGTTAGAGCCATAGTGGTTGCGTGAATGTCCCTTCCTCTTGAGCTGTTGCTCCACAAGAATAGCCTTGTGTAGCATCTCTTCAAGCTCCACATAATGTTGCATCTCAACATTGTCTTGTATCTCTCGGTTTAAACCACATAGGAATCTTGACATGGTTGCTTCTCTATCTTCTGATATTCTAGCTCTTAGCATGAGCAACTCCATCTCCTGGTAATACTCCTCCACTGATCTTGAACCTTGAGTAAGCTTTCTAAGCCGGTGATGCAAGTCTCTGTGGTAGTGACTTGGAACAAATCTCTTGCGCATGATAGACTTCATCTTTGTCCAAGTCTCAGCTGGTTCCTCTCCATTCCTTCTACGAGTGGTGATGTACTGATCCCACCAACTTAGAGCATAGTCATAGAATTAAGTAGCAGCAATCTGAATCTTCTTGTGGTTTGTGTACTGCTTACACTGAAAGACTAGCTCAATCTTCTTCTCCCACTCAAGGTAGGTATCCGGATCAGCTTTGCCATGGAATGGGGGTATCTTTATCTTCAAACCAGCAAGCTCATCTCCCTGGTTCATCCTTCTTTCTTGGACACGCCTATTTCTTCTTTGGCTTTGTCTTGAGGATGAACTGAGGTGTTCATACTCATTGTCAGTCTCCTCATAACCGGCATGCTCTTGGCGAGTTGCATGAGGTCTCTCTTCTCTCCTAGTCTCTCGGTTTGGAACTTGACTAGTAGCTCTCCTGATGTCTTCTCTGAGCTCTCTCCGGATGTCATTGAGGTTGGTCCTCATCATCTCGGTCATGGTTGCTACCATGTTCTGATTGAGTTGAGTCGACATAGCCTCCATGAGAAGCTTGTTCTTCCTGACGAGTGCAGCTTCTTCTTCAGACTTGGATCCCATGCTTCCTGCACAAAGGTAAACAAAATAACCAGTAAAAGGTTTCTAGGTAACAAGACAAGCAAAAAGGAAAAAGGATAAAACAAACTAAAGCTTCTTCTACAAGACAAAAGCAAAAAGGATAATCGGCTACAAGCAAAAAGGAGATTAGGGTTGTCGATTTCTAGTAAAAAGGAAATTCTTCAAATCTTGTCTAAACTTTTCTAAGCTTTTCTAGCACCCTAAACAACCTTAATCTACTCGTGTTAAAGGTGATTAACAAGATTAACAGATGAAACAAAGTGATCTAAGAAGCAAAGAACTTAGGCGGCTAGGGTTTCTCTCTCTAGGGTTTTTTCGCAAGCAAAAAGGAAAAAGTTTAAATCCTTGTCTAAACTCTTATGAAACTCGAGCAGCCCTAAACAAATTAGAACTACTGCTTAACAAGATGATAGAGATGAAACATGGATGAAACAGAAATAACAAGAGAGAAAACAAGTACTTCCCACCCAAAGTTGCTCTGATACCACTTGATGCGTCCCTAGGATGCTCTTTGGTTGATGGGAATGGATAGATCCTTGCAAGAACGAATCAGAGACTCAAGTTCTTCAAGGTTGTGGATCGATTGGTGACACAAGAGGGATGATAGGATCTCTTGATACTCCTAGGTGAATAACTCGGATATAACACACCAAGCAAACACCCTTAGGTTCCTGAATACTACACACCAGAAGAAACTCGACAGCTTGTCTTAGAGAGAGAGAGAGAGCCGTCAAAGAGAAAAGAATACTCGTTGATTAACGGATGGATGAATACAATAGGGTTTAGAGACCCGTTTAAATAAGGAGAAACCGAGAACATGCTCTCTAGGGTTTCGGAAATAAGTAAAAAGGAAACTATAGTTTAACTTTAACATAAGCTTTAAAATGAAATAAAAATGTAAACTTCTTTAGCCTTGGACCGAGATAGGGCCTAAGTGATGTGAAGACAAGTTGTGGCCTCGTTAAAAACCTTCCTCCGGAAAACCTCGTGGGACAAAACCAAAACCAAGGAAAAGAGCACGCACCCCATGTCTTGCCTAGACACTAACTCAGCTTGATGTAGAGATGGCTTGAATTGTGATCAAGACATCTCGGATCAGACCATGTCCAACACTTTCTTGTTGTGGATGTGAAGTGAGTAATCCAACAACATTCTCTTTAAGCTTCTTGACTCTGGAATGATTCATGGGATGGTACGGCCCTGGAATGGCTGTCTCTCCCTGGATCACTTGAAGGGGGTGTGGATGAATGATAGATTATGGAGATGGTCATCTCCTTAGAACTATGAGATGCTCTAAAGATGTTTAGCTACTCCTGAGACACAGGGGCGTCCTGCTTGATGTCTAGGATGGATCACAGAAGGTTTAACTCTTCCTTAGTGTGGTATAAAACTGCTCACCAACGTGAACAAGATAGAGAAGTCTCCTAAGAGACAATTGTCTGAGCCAAAGCTTAATTTTATTGAATAATGGTTGATTGTTTACATGTAGGCTCGTGGCTACATAAATAAGAAAGAAGAAACGAAATCCTAAGCTAAAAAACCCTAAACCTAAACCAAGTTGGTTTAGTCTAAACCTATTCCTAATTGGTTTACTAACCCTAAACCCAATTGCAATTGGTTTACACTTAATAAAAAATCATAAATAAACTTAAAATAAACCATATTAGACGTGCTTAATCTTCTTGGCCCAATCATAATCCAAGCTGGCTTGTCTTTCCACTTTTTGGGCCGATAAAGGCCTTTTTCGAACAACTCTTGCTTGGGCTCAATCCCTCTTGTTTCTTCTACGACCAAGTACCTCCTTAAGCTCATTCGGATGATGAAAATACTCCTGATAATCCATTTCCAGCTCTGGTTCTTCATCTTCCATTTCCAACTCATTTCTCGGCCATGTCGGTTTGACCGGTCCATTTCTCGATCATGCCAGACCATCCATTTCATTTCCTGTCCAACCAGCTTCCTTCCACCAATTCCTTGGTGAATCAGGTTGAATACTAGACGTCCAAGTTGGTCCATAGTCATTCCTATCTTTATAAAGACCTCATCAAGGCCTATAGCCTTCTGTCGGTCCAATATCTCATGAATAAGGCCAATAAGCTGTGCTATGGCCCATAGTATTTCTGAGACGTGTATTGACTTCCAGAGCATAAATTTGAAGCTGATCCAGGTCGCACCATGGGACCTTCAGGAATGGCTAGAGCATCATCACCAGGCTGCTGGTGCAATGTGGCTTCATGTGGCTCATCTAGACTCTCCTTGTCCTCCTTAGTGATCCGGTCCATGATCACATCAGATGAGCTTGTTGGTTTGAAGATAAAGATACCCCCATTCCATGGCAAAGCTGACCCGGATGCCTACCTTGAGTGGGAGAAGAAGATTGAGTTAGTCTTTCAGTGTAAGCAGTACACAAACCACAAGAAGATTCAGATTGCTGCTACTGAATTCTATGACTATGCTCTAAGTTGGTGGGATCAGTACATCACAACTCGTAGGAGGAATGGAGAAGAACCAGTAGAGACTTGCACAGAGATGAAGTCTATCATGCGCAAGAGGTTTGTTCCAAGTCACTACCACAGAGACTTGCATCACCGGCTTAGAAAGCTTACTCAAGGTTCAAGATCAGTGGAGGAGTATTACCAGGAGATGGAGTTGCTCATGCTAAGAGCTAGCATATCAGAAGATAGAGAAGCAACCATGTCAAGGTTCCTATGTGGTTTAAACCGAGAGATACAAGACAATGTTGAGATGCAACATTATGTGGAGCTTGAAGAGATGCTACACAAGGCTATTCTTGTGGAGCAACAGCTCAAGAGGAAGGGACATTCACGCAACCACTATGGCTCTAACCGGTTACACAACACCAAGGAAGAGAAGTCACCTTACCCTAAAGAGTCTAAACCGTTCCAGAAGGACAACAAGTCCTATCCAATAGAAGAAACCAAACCAAGCAGTGCTCTTGACAAGGGCAAAGGCAAGGTTGAAGCTTCTAGTTCCAGAGCTCGTGATGTCAAGTGTTTCAAGTGCCAAGGAAGAGGTCATTATGCCAATGAACGTACCAACAAGAGGGTCATGATCTTGCTGGAAGATGGAGAGTATGCCTCAGAAGATGACAACACCGAGTCTGACCAAGAAGACACTGAAGAAGAACATGAAGAAGGACCAGTCCAGGGGAAGCTTTTAGTAGCAAGAAGGCTTCTAAGCTTGCAAAACAAGGCTGAGGAGCTAGAGCAGCGTGAGAACCTCTTCTACACCCGGTGCTTGGTCCAAGGAAAGGTGTGCAGCCTCATTGTTGATGGAGGTAGTTGTGTGAATGCTGCGAGTGAAACCATGGTCAAGAAGTTAGGATTAAAGGTTCAGAAGCATCCCAAACCTTACCGGCTACAATGGCTGAATGAAGAAGGCACCATGAAGGTTTCAAGCCAAGTCCTTATTCCCTTAGCCATTGGGAGATATGAAGATGAAGTCTTGTGTGATGTGTTGCCAATGGAAGCTGGTCACATACTTCTTGGGAGACCTTGGCAATCTGATCGCCGAGTTATCCATGATGGCTTCACCAACAAGCACTCCTTTGAGTTCAAGGGACGCAAGACCACTCTGGTTCCCTTGAAACCTAAGGAAGTTCAACAAGATCAGATTCAACTCCAAAAGAAGAAGGAGATTGATCTAAAACCGGGTGGAACTAAGCAGCCAAACTTCTATGCTAACATGGGTGATATCAAAAGAACTCTCTACTCTAAACAATCTGCTATCTTACTTGTGTTTAAAGAAACTCTTTTGAACTTAACAGATTCTACACCGGTGTATCCGAGTGAGATGGTTTCTCTTTTGCAGGAGTTTCAAGATGTATTTCCAGAGGACAATCCCATTGGTTTACCACCTTTGAGAGGGATTGAGCACCAGATAGACTTTGTTCCAGGATCTACACTTCCAAACCGTCCAGCATACAGAACCAACCCGGTTGAGACCAAGGAGTTGCAAAGACAAGTAGAGGAACTCATGGAGAAGGGCTATATCCGAGAGAGTTTGAGCCCATGTGCTGTACCATGCTCCTAGTGCCTAAGAAGGATGGTACATGGCGAATGTGTGTTGATTGTAGATCAATAAATAACATCACAGTGAAGTATCGCCATCCTATCCCTAGACTTGATGATATGCTTGATGAATTGCATGGTTCTTGCATCTTTTCTAAGATAGATTTAAAAAGTGGTTATCATCAGATTAGGATGAAAGAAGGAGATGAATAGAAAACTGCATTCAAAACTAAACATGGATTATATGAGTGGTTAGTTATGCCATTTGGATTAACCAATGCACCTAGTACATTTATGAGGTTAATGAATCATGTTCTTAGATCATTCATAGGCATTTCTGTTGTAGTATAACTATTGAGAGGAAGAACCAGAAGAGAGGAAGTTAGAATGATCAGAGTAGACAAAGAAGAGAAGAAAATCAGATACTTGTGGAACAAGGCATTCCGTACAGACTTGATATTCAAGGCCCTCAAGGGGAGACCTAACTTGACTTGGAAGACAAGTTACTCATTTGCCTGGTTCCAGAGACAAAGGAATACTTATTTAAATAGTATTCAGGTCAGCAAGAGAAGGGGAGAGACGTTGGAGAAGGTGGTCACATGCTGAGTTAAGTTTGAATTCAAACAATGGACCTGTCCCTTTCTGTTGGTCTGGACGAGCCTGCCTTGTCTTCTTATGGCATAAAGCTTCCTTGTCTTCTTATGGCAGAAGGCCAGAACCTTATTTTATTCTTTTATGTCTTCTGCCTTGTTTATTTATAGAATGTACCTAGGAACTATTCTAAGCAAGGAGAATCACTCCTCTCTTTCTCAGTTTACTCTCCCATCTCTCCTCTCTACGAAATCACTCTCTCTCTCTCTCTTCCTTCTGTGTTCTTCATGTTCTTGCTGTTCTTCAGCCTAATCCCCTCTAAACTCACTTAAACTTACATGGTATCAGAGCTACTCAAGCTCCTCCCTTGACTGAAGTGATAAAGAAGGATGTATGATTCTTGTGAAAAGTTTGCTGCAGGGCATTACTTTAGGCAAGAAGGCTACTTGTTTTATGACAATAGGTTATGTGTGCCTAACTGCTCTTTGAGAGATCTTTTTGTCAGGGAATCCCACGGGGGCAGTCTAATGGGACACTTTGGGATTGCCAAGACCTTAAAAGTTTTGCAGGATCACTTCTATTGGCCGCCTATGAAGAGAAATGTGGAGAGAGTCTGTGGGAGGTGTGCTACTTGCAAGCATGCCAAGTCCCAAGTCCAATCCCAGGGTTTGTATACTCCTTTACCCATTCCACACCATCCCTGGAATGATATTTCCATGGACTTTGTTGTTGGATTGCCTAGGACTAGAACTAGAAAGGACTCAATTTTTGTTGTTGTTGATATGTTCTCTAAGATGGCACATTTCATAGCATGTCATAAGACTGATGATGCATTGCATGTTGCTAACCTGTTCTTTAAAGAAGTTGTTCGTTTGCATGGCATGCCTAAAACTATAGTTTCTGATAGGGACACTAAGTTTCTTAGTTACTTCTGGAAGACACTTTGGTCTAAGCTAGGCACTAAACTTATGTTTTCTACTACTTGTCATCCGCAAACTGATGGGCAAACTGAAGTGGTTAATAGAACCTTAGGAACACTCCTACGTGCATTCATTAAAAAGAACTTAAGAACATGGGAAGAATACTTACCACACTGTGAATTTGCATACAATCATGCTATGCATTCTGGTTCTAAGTATTCACCTTTTGAGATTGTTTATGGGTTCAATCCCACCTCTCCTTTGGATTTAATGCCTTTACCTGAGTGTGAAAGGATCAGCCTAGATGGCAAGAAGAAAGCAGAGATGGTCCAACGAATCCATGAGAAGGCTAGACAAAACATTGAGCAGAAAACCAAGCTTTATGAGAAGCAAGCCAACAAGGGGAAACGTGTGAGAACCTTTGAAGTAGGTGACCAAGTTTGGTTGCACCTGAGGAAGGATAGGTTCCCCAACGAGAGGAAGTCCAAGCTGATGCCAAGGGTTGATGGACCCTTCGAGATCATCCACAAGATCAATGACAATGCCTACAAACTTGATCTCCAAGGTAAGTATGATGTATCTAATAGCTTCAATGTCACTGACTTGGCTCCTTTTGCTGCAGATGAACCTGATTTGAGGACAAATCCTTTTCAAGAGAGAGGGGATGATGTGATCATGGACCGGATCACTAAGGAGAACAAGGAGAGTCTAGATGAGCCACATGAAGCCACATTGCACCAGCAGCTTGGTGATGATGCTCTAGCCATTCTTGAAGGTCCCATGACTCGTTCCAGAGTCAAGAAGCTTAAAGAGAATGTTGTTGGATTACTCACTTCACATCCACAACAAGAAAGTCTTGGACAAGGTCTGATCCGAGATGTCTTGATCACCATTCAAGCCATCTCTACATCAAGCTAAGTTAGTGTCTAGGCAAGACATGGGGTGCGTGCTCTTTTCCTTGCTTTTGGTTTTGTCCCACGAGGTTTTCCGGAGGAAGGTTTTTAACGAGGCCACAACTTGTCTTCACATCACTTAGGCCCTATCTCGGTCCAAGGCTAAAGAAGTTTACATTTTATTTCATTTAAAAGTTTATGTTAAACTTAAACTATAGTTTCCTTTTTACTTATATCCGAAACCCTAGTGAGCATGTTCTCTGGTTTTTCCTTATTTAAACGGGTCTCTAAACCCTATTGTACTCATCCATCCTTTAATCAATGAGTTATCTTTTCTCCTTGACGGCTCTCTCTCTAAGACAAGTTGTCGAGTTTCTTCTGGTGTGTAGTATCCAGGAACCTAAGGGTGTTTGCTTGGTGTGTTATATCCGAGTTATTCATCTAGGAGTATCAAGAGATCTTATCATCCCTCTTGTGTCACCAATCGATCCACAACCTTGAAGAACTTGAGTCTCTGATTCGTTCTTGCAAGGATCTATCCATTCCCATCAACCAAAGAGCATCCTAGGGGCGCATCACCTCGCTAAGGATGAAAGGCTGTTACTTAAGCCTATGAATGCTCAGCTGCAGCAGAAGATGAAAGCCAGCCATGATAAATTTCGGCAGCAGTTTAAACAGGATCTCCAACAAGCTACTGGTCATAGTCTTGAGTCTAGAAGCAGTGAGAGGAGACTGAGACGTGGGCATGAAGGCAGAGGCAGTAGCAGAGACAAATTTGCTGATCAAAAGATAAGAATCCTTCCTTTCTATGGTGATGCTGATCCTGCTGCATATGTGGAATGGGAAGAGAAAATGGAGTTGATTTTCAGTAGTCAACACTGTGCTGAAAAAAAGAAGGTTCAGATGGCTACTGCTGAGCTTTGTGGTGATGCTTTAAGCTGGTGGAATCAATTGCTAAAGTGCAGAAGACTTGAAAGAAAAGAACCAGTTGAAACATGGTTTAAGTTGAGAGCTTTGATGCGTAGAGAGTATATTCAAAGACAGTACCACAAGGAAGTACTTCGAAAACAACCATCTGAGACAAAGCTCTACTCTTCAATCTCGGTTCAGACACAACCTGAGAGCAAGAGATCACGTCCATCTAGTACAGTTGGTTCATCAAGCAAAACGTCAACCTGTTCCATTGAAGATAGCATAAGGAAGGCAATTTCACAAGCGTTTAGGGATGTGGAGGAACAATTCCAACATGATAAGAACCCAGACTCAGCTGCACAATCAGATTTAACTGCACCAATTCAAGAAGCTCAAACAGAAACATCTATGGTAAAAAGAAAGTCTGGGACAGAACAAGAGTGTTCTCTTTCTTACCTCAGCCTGAGTTTAATTTCATTACTTCTTGTGGTGAGCTAACTTTTCTTGAACCGGTGCAACCGAGTAGCCTTGTTTCAGTGTCACAGGTTGCAAAAGAAGAATCAGTAGAGAGAGAACCAGAGCAATCAACACCAGGAGAAGAGTTGGAACATCAGAACAGCTTGCAGTCTATTCCAAATCCTAAATCCTTGTCTCATAACCTGCAAAAGCACTGTAAGGAAGCTAAAGTGGTTAGTTCTGTGCCTGAAATGTTTGTTAAAGTGAGTACTAAAGACATAAAACGTTTTGGTCTTGAGAAAGTAAAAGATTTTTGTGTTTCCAATTCTGTTTTTGATAACATGCTTAAATCTTTTAAAGAACTGGAACCAGAAAACCTCTTTGATCAAAAACATTTTCAAAATAATAATAACAACATTTCTGGTCACGTTTTGAATCTTGATCAGTTTCTGAAACATAGCAAGAGCTTTGATCACTTTGAAAAAGTTTTAGAGCTTAAATTGAAACAATCTGATTGTTGTTTTAGAAAACTTTGTGATTCACTTGCTAGAACTGAAGAGAAAACTTTTGTTGTGAATTTTCCTAGGCATGAATTGATCACTGATGATTGTTTTGCATCCACATATGTCTTGAAAGAACCTAGGAAGTTGCATGAACCGAAATTGCATCATTCTGATTTTAGGTTTGAAATTTTGAAATCTGCAAATATCTCTGAGCTTGAGATTGATTGTTTGTGTGCTGAAAATGATTCTAAACGTGTAGGATTGTTCTTTGAGGATATTCTAGTGTATAACAATTTCTTTGATAAACCTGTTCCACAATTGAAACTAGAACTCTCTGCTTCTGAATGTGTGAACTTGATCCTTGATGATATTTGGGTCTTTAATATTTTCTTTGATATGCATAATAGATGGAAGAGTCATACTGTTTTGTGCTCTGGAGACATCCTTGTCTATAATACTTTCTTTGACCTGATAACACACTTGACTTATTCAAAACAAGCTGAGAAAGGTACAGGTGAAAAGAGGAGCTACAATGATCAGAGTATCAATGATGAGTCTTTTGCTAAGTTGGAGAGGCACCAAGCAAATCTTGAAAACTGTCTAGTCGCCAGCTGTGATATAGGATCAGTCAGAAGATCCTATCTCATCAACCAAAACGATTTAGGCCATGAAACCAACTGCATTAGAAACTTAACTCATGATGAGGACATAGAACCAGATATCAACATCCCAACCCTAAGACAAGCACCAAGAACAAGATCAGGAACCAAGGGGGTGATTGCAAGCTTCTGTGAAGCCATTGAAGGATTGTTTGCCAAGGCTAATAGCAACCCCAACTTAGATGACATCACAAACCGTCTAGACAAGCTCTCCATTTCCGGATCAGAGGTTATAAAGACTCAACCTTATGTTATACAAGACGGTCCAAAAGATAATGCTATCCTATGGTCTATCATTCCGCATAAAGAGATGGTTTCCTTATTCACCATCTCCCCACTTAAGTGAAACGGTGAGTATCAAGGGGAAGAGGCAAGCTTTCTAAACGACAACACTTCACACTTCTGCTCTTCTCCTAACCCCAACGGCTACCTTACCACAATTCAAATCCACCAGAAAGGTAAGTAAGGTAAGCATATTTCAATATTTTATTTACTTGATTTTTCTTGCAGGTTTTGGGTCTTTTATTTATTTCATTTTCGAATAAACCAGGCATTGTTTAGCCTTTGCTTTTATTAGGTCCTAAGATTGAGTCATTGTATTAAATTTGCTTCAAAGACCCCTAGAAGGGCATAGCTGCATCGGCGAGTATATAAGCCCCTATAAGCAGCCTTGTATTCTTTAACCTATTATGAAATATATGAGTCAGTTTGCCCCTAGCAACTAAAACCCTAAGTCTTTCCGTGTGTGTGAGAAGCCGCATTGAGAGCATCCAGTCTTATCAAGCTCATCCCATAGAGTTTGTGGCGACTTTCGATCCATCTGATTGAGTTCATCAATCTATTCACTCCATCTCCATCCCTTGTCCTTGTTGAGTTGTTTATACGAACAAGCAGCTTGGATCCACACTCCATCTTCACGCCATCCTCCATCCAGTGAGATAGCAAGTTGGTTGCACGACCATTTGTTTTCTCCCATCCTCCACTGATCCGTTCTAAGAGCAAGCAAGCCGGTTACTCTCTCATTCCATTCCATCCACAACTCTCATTCCCTCCTTATCACCAATCCATCAACCAAAGCTTGAGACTCATCCTCTATCCATCCAGTGTGAGAAGGGTTCTTTCCGTGCCCATATCATTTTGGTATCAGAGCCGAAAAGCTCCTAATCAGGTCAACTCTTCCTTTTTCTTTTATATCGTTTCATTCTGTTAAGAAAAACCCAAAAAAAATTGTTGTTTTGCTTGCGTATTAGAGTTCTGCCATTGTAGTTCTTTGAGTTCTTAGTTCATATATCATGAAAAGAAAAAGATAGGAGACGAGATTTTGTGAGTTTGATTTGTTTGCCTTGGAGAAAAATCAAAAAAAAAAGAGTTAAAACTTATTACGTGCATATCTAGTTTCCTTTTGCATCATAAGCATATTTCGGTTTCCTTACTTATTCTATACTCGAAAATTTTAAAACAAAAATAAGTCTAGATTCACTTGTTACCCCAGTTAATTCTTTCTTTACCTTAGTTCAATTTCCGATTTACATTTTCATACTTATAAAAAAACATATTGCATACATATTCGTATTGGGTGGTCGAACTTTCCTTAATTGAAACTTGAGACATAACTCGTGCTGCATACATCTTTGCGTAATGTTATCTCCTAAAACCGGTCCATTACACATTCCTTTGCATTAGATCAATCACATCCTTGCTTATTGTTATTTGTTTAACTTCCATTCCCCATATTTTCACTTGTTCTTGAAGGGTCTTGTAGGAAGAAGCAATGGGAGATAGCACTTCATCCACTGATGCTGCAACCATAGCTCAACTCCTAGATACCATGAAATCCATAAGTGAAAGGATGGCTCGGCTGGAGCAGAACCAACAAGCTCAGGCCAATAACCCAAACAACAATCCGGCAAGAGGCCAACAAAGGCGACAAGAGCAGCCACCAGAAGGAGATGAGACTGATAGTGATATGCCTAGTCTGGAAGAAGAAGAGCAACACCCTCCACCTAGGAGGAATGCCAGAGATAGAGGAAGGAACCGAGGCAGAAACTATGATCAAGAAGAAGAGCATCCATGGCAGGGAGGCAAAGACTTGAAGCTCACGCCACCAACCTTTGCTGGAAAGGTTAATCCTGATGCTTACATTGATTGGGAAACAAGGATGGAATACATCTTTGATTACTATAACTACTCGGAGGCAAGGAAGATCTCTCTAGCTGCTGCTCAACTCACTGACACTGCCTTGTCATGGTGGGATAGGGAGACTTCAGAAAGGAGAAGGCTTAGACGTGGTCCTATTACTCTTTGGGATGACATGAGAG
The DNA here is from genome assembly GCA_905132765.1 of Moricandia arvensis. Taxonomy (NCBI): domain Eukaryota; kingdom Viridiplantae; phylum Streptophyta; class Magnoliopsida; order Brassicales; family Brassicaceae; genus Moricandia; species Moricandia arvensis. Next base: position 24,518 of record CAJHQP010005010.1, on the reverse strand, counting down.
CCTTACTGAGGAAGAGATATGTGCCAAGTTACTACTACAGAGACTTGCAAAAGAGGTTCAGGAAACTCACTCAAGGGAACAAGTCAGTAGAAGAATACTATGAGGAGTTTGATGCACTCAGGAACCGTCTAGAGGTACAAGACTCTGAGGAGACCTTGATGGCACAATTCTTAGATGGTTTACAAGACCGGATTACAAGAAAGGTGGAAAGGCAAAACTATGAGCACTTCCATGACTTGTTGCACTATGCTATTCAAGCCGAGCAACATATCAAGAGGAAGACCATAGCCACCAGTAGAGGCAAGAGTACTTGGACACCACCAGTACAAAAGAACAATGACAAAGGCAAGTCCATTGAAGTGGAGAGCCGGTTCAAGAAGAATCCAGCACCAGAGGCTTCCAAGAGCAACAAGACTGATCAAGGAAAGGGTGCTGCACCTAGGAACCGTGACATTACTTGCTACAAATGTCAAGGGAAGGGACATTATGCTCGAGACTGTCCCAACCAGAGAGTAATGATCCTCAGGAAAGATGGAGGATATGAGACTTAAGAAGAGGCTGAAGAAGAAATGGCTGGTACTGATGAAGAGATCACTGACTATCAAGATGAAGGAGAGATACTTGTGACCAGGAGAGCCCTAAGTGCTATGTTTGAGCCAGAAACCATTCAAAGGGAAAACATTTTCCACACTAGATGCACCATAGACTCTAAGGTATGCAGTCTGATCATTAATGGTGGCTCGTGTACTAATGTTGCTAGCAAGTACTTGGTTGACAAGTTGTCCTCAAGAAGACCAAGCATCCAAAGCCATACCGACTCAAGTGGTTAAATGATGAGACTGAGTTGAAGATTGGTGAACAAGTGGTGATTCCATTCAGCATATGCAGATATGCTGATCAGGTGACTTGTGATGTTGTTCCTATGCAAGCTGGACATCTCCTGCTGGGGAGACCTTGGCAGTTTGACAAGGAGACAATCCACAATGGCCGCACCAACTTCTACAGCTTCACTCACAACAACCGCAAGCACAACCTTGCTCCTTTGACACCACAACAAGTCCTAGACATGCAAAAAGAGATGGACAAAGGTAACAAGGCAAGTAAGACTAACCTATACATCACTTCCCAATAAGTTTTAAAAATCATTAGAGTGTAAAACACAGGTACTACTAATGATCTTTAAGGAAGGTGTATTGACAGGTTATGAAGAACAAGAACTTCCCCCATCCATAGTCTCAACTAATTGAGAAGTTCCAAGACTTATTCCGGAAGACATACCCACTGGTTTACCACCTATTAGAGGCATATAACACCAGATTGACCTCATCCCAGGAGCTCTATTACCAAACCGCCCAGCCTATAGGGTGAACCCGGAGGAAGCCAAGGAACTAGAGAAGCAGGTGCAAGACTTGATGGATAAGGGATACATCAGGGAGAGTCTAAGCCCTTGTTCTGTTCATGTTCTATTGGTGCCAAAGAAATATGGGACTTGGAGGATGTGTGTAGACTGTCGTGCCATCAAAAACACAACCATCAAGTACAGACACCCAATACCAAGACTTGATGACATGACTGGATGAGCCCACTTCTTCTCAGATAGACCTTGAAGAGTGGTTATCACCAGGTTAGAATGAAGGAAGGTGATGAGTGGAAGACTGCCTTTAAAACCAAAACGGAACTCTATGAGTGGCTAGTCATGCCATTTGGTCTCACCAATGCCCCAAGCACCTGCATGCGCCTCATGAACCATGTCTTAAGGGCATACATCTGTAAGTTTGTATTTGTTTACTTTGATGATATTTTAATCTATAGCACTAGCTTAGAGGATCATCTTAAACACTTGAGAAGGTTTAGGAAACACTGCGCCTAGAACATCTATATGCTAACCTTAAGAAGTGTACCTTTTGCACTGATCAACTAGTATTCCTAGGCTTTTGTTGTTAAGCATCCTAGGGGCGCATCATAAGGTCGATGAGGAGAAGATCAAAGCCATCAAAGACTGGCCGAGTCCAACCACAGTAGGAGAAGTGAGGAGTTTCCATGGGCTTGCTGGGTTCTATAGGCGATTTGTGAGGGACTTTAGCACCATTGCAGCTCCCTTGACTGAAGTGATAAAGAAGGATGTCGGATTCAAGTGGGGAGAAGCACAAGAGAAGGCTTTCCAGAGCCTAAAAGAGAAGCTTACTCAATCACCTCTTCTTATGCTTCCTGACTTTACTAAAACGTTTGAAATAGAATGTGATGCCTCAGGAATTGGAATTGGTGCTGTATTGATGCAGGATAGGAAACCTATAGCCTACTTCAGTGAGAAGCTTGGAGGAGCCACTCTCAACTATGCACCCTATGACAAAGACCTCTATGCTTTGGTGAGGGCATTACAAACGTGGCAACATTACTTGTGGCCCAAGGAGTTTGTCATACACACTGATCATGAGTCCCTAAAGTATCTAAAAGGGCAGAGTAAGCTTAGCAAGATGATGCGCCCCTAGGATGCTCTTTGGTTGATGGGAATGGATAATCCTTGCAAGAACGAATCAGAGACTCAAGTTCTTCAAGGCGTGTGGATTGAATGGTGACACAAGAGGGATGGATGAACTCTTGATACTCCTAGATGAACAAACCGGATATGACACACCGATTTAGACACCCTTAGGTCTCTGGATATTACACACCAGAACTCGACACACTTTCTAGAGAGAGAGCCGCCAAGGAGAAAGAATACTCGTTGATAAAAAGTTGGATGGGTTACAATAGGGTTTAGGAACCCTTTAAATAAAAGAAACCAGAGAACAGGCTCTCTAGGGTTTCGAAAATAAGAAAAAAGGAAAACTATAGTTTAAACATAACATAAGCTTAAAATGTAAATACTTCTACTGGTCTTGGGCCGAGAATAGAGCCTAAGTGATTTGTAAGACAAGTCGTGGCCTCGTTAAAAACCTTCCTCCGGAAAACCTCGTGGGACAAAACCAAAAGCAAGGAAAAGAGCACACACCAAATGTCTTGCCTAGACACTAACTCAGCTTGATGTAGAGATGGCTTGAATGGTGTTCAAGACATCTCGGATCAAACCTTGTCCAAGACCTTCTTCTTGTTGTGGATGTGAAGTGAGTAATCCAACAACATTCTCCTTAAGTTTCTTGACTCTGGAACGAGTCATGGGACCTTCTGGAATGGCTAGAGCATCATCACCAGGCTGCTGGTGCATTGTGGCTTCATGTGGCTCATCTAGACTCTCCTTGTTCTCCTTAGTGATCCGGTCCATGATCACATCATCCCCTCCCTCTTGAAAAGGATTTGTCCTCAAATCAGGTTCATCTACAGCAAAAGGAGCCAAGTCAGTGACATTGAAGCTATTTGATACATCGTACTTACCTTGGAGATCAAGTTTGTAGGCATTGTCATTGATCTTGTGGATGATCTCAAAAGGTCCATCAACCCTTGGCATCAGTTTGGACTTCCTCTCGTTGGGGAACCTATCCTTCCTCAGGTGCAACCAAACTTGGTCACCAACTTCAAAGGTTCTCACACGTCTCCCCTTGTTGGCTTGCTTCTCATAAAGCTTGGTTTTCTGCTCAATGTTTTGTCTAGCCTTCTCATGGATCCGTTGGACCATCTCTGCTTTCTTCTTGCCATCTAGACTGATCCTTTCACACTCAGGTAAAGGCATTAGATCCAAAGGAGAGGTGGGATTGAACCCATAAACAATCTCAAAAGGTGAATACTTAGAAGCAGAATGCATAGCATGATTGTATGCAAATTCACAATGTGGTAAGTATTCTTCCCATGTCCTTAAGTTCTTTTTAATGAATGCACGCAGGAGTGTTCCTAAGGTTCTATTAACCACTTCAGTTTGTCCATCAGTTTGCGGATGACAAGTAGTAGAAAACAACAGCTTAGTGCCTAGCTTAGACCAAAGTGTCTTCCAGAAGTAACTAAGAAACTTAGTGTCCCTATCAGAAACTATAGTTTTAGGCATGCCATGCAAACGAACAACTTCTTTAAAGAACAGGTTAGCAACATGCAATGCATCATCAGTCTTATGACATGCTATGAAATGTGCCATCTTAGAGAACATATCAACAACAACAAAAATTGAGTCCTTTCTAGTTCTAGTCCTAGGCAATCCAACAACAAAGTCCATGGAAATATCATTCCAGGGATGGTGTGGAATGGGTAAAGGAGTATACAAACCCTGGGATTGGACTTGGGACTTGGCATGCTTGCAAGTAGCACACCTCCCACAGATTCTCTCCACATCTCTCTTCATATGCGGCCAATAGAAGTGATCCTGCAAAACTTTTAAGGTCTTGGCAACCCCAAAGTGTCCCATTAGACTGCCCCCATGGGATTCCCTGACAAAGAGATCTCTCAAAGAGCAGTTAGGCACACACAATCTATTATCATAAAATAAGTATCCTTCTAGCCTGAAGTAATGTCCTGCAGCAAACTTCTCACAAGAAGCATAGGCTTCCTTGAAATCATGGTCAGTAACATACATATCTTTTATCTGCTCAAAACCAAGTAACTTAGCATCTAGAGTGGTCAAGAGAACATACCTCCGAGATAGTGCATCAGCAACTATGTTCTCCTTACCTTGTTTATACTTGATCACGTATGGGAAGGTCTCAATGAACTCAACCCACCTTGCGTGTCTCTTGCTAAGCTTACTCTGCCCTTTTAGGTACTTTAGGGACTCATGATCAGTGTGTATGACAAACTCCTTGGGCCACAAGTAATGTTGCCACGTTTGTAATGCCCTCACCAAGGCATAGAGTTCTTTGTCATAGGTTGCATAGTTGAGAGTGGCTCCTCCAAGCTTCTCACTGAAGTAGGCTATAGGTTTCCTATCCTGCATCAATACAGCACCAATTCCAATTCCTGAGGCATCACATTCTATTTCAAACGTTTTAGTAAAGTCAGGAAGCATAAGAAGAGGTGATTGAGTAAGCTTCTCTTTTAGGTTCTGGAAAGCCCTCTCTTGTGCTTCTCCCCACTTGAATCCGACATCCTTCTTTATCACTTCAGTCAGGGGAGCTGCAATGGTGCTAAAGTCTCTCACAAATCGCCTATAGAACCCAGCAAGCCCATGGAAACTCCTCACTTCTCCTACTGTGGTTGGACTCGGCCAGTCTTTGATGGCTTTGATATTCTCCTCATCGACCTTAACTCCATCTGCACTCACAACAAAGCCTAGGAAAACCAAGTTATCCGTGAAAAAGGTGTACTTCTTCAAGTTGGCATAAAGCTTTTCATTCCTTAAAACATTCAGGACAGCCCTAAGATGTTCTAGATGTTCTTGTAAGTTCTTGCTATATACTAAGATGTCATCAAAGTATACTACAACAGAAATGCCTATGAATGATCTAAGCACATGATTCATTAACCTCATGAATGTACTAGGTGCATTGGTTAATCCAAATGGCATAACTAACCACTCATATAATCCATGTTTAGTTTTGAATGCAGTTTTCCATTCATCTCCTTCTTTCATCCTAATCTGATGATAACCACTTTTTAAATCTATCTTAGAAAAGATGCAAGAACCATGCAATTCATCAAGCATATCATCAAGTCTAGGGATAGGATGGCGATACTTCACTGTGATGTTATTGGTTGATCTACAATCAACACACATCCGCCATGTACCATCCTTCTTAGGCACTAGAAGCACGGGTACAGCACATGGACTCAAACTCTCTCGGATATAGCCCTTCTCCATGAGTTCCTCTACTTGTCTTTGCAACTCCTTGGTCTCAACCGGGTTGGTTCTGTATGCTGGACGGTTTGGAAGTGTAGATCCTGGAACAAAGTCTATCTGGTGCTCAATCCCTCTCAAAGGTGGTAAACCAATGGGATTGTCGTCTGGAAATACATCTTGAAACTCCTGCAAAAGAGAAACCATTTCACTCGGATACACCGGTGTAGAATCTGTTAGGTTCAAAAGAGTTTCTTTAAACACAAGTAAGATAGCAGATTGTTGAGAGTAGAGAGTTCTTTTGATATCACCCATGTTAGCATAGAAGTTAGGCTGCTTAGTTCCAGCCGAATCTAGATCAATCTCCTTCTTCTTTTGGAGTTGAATCTGATCTTGTTGAACTTCTTTAGGTGTCAAGGGAACCAGAATGGTCTTGCGTCCCTTGAACTCAAAGGAGTGCTTGTTGGTGAAGCCATCATGGATAACTCGGCGATCAGATTGCCAAGGTCTTCCAAGAAGTATGTGACCAGCTTCCATAGGCAACACATCACACAAGACTTCATCTTCATATCTCCCAATGGCTAAGGGAATAAGGACTTGACTTGAGACCTTCATGGTGCCTTCTTCATTCAGCCATTGTAGCCGGTAAGGTTTGGGATGCTTCTGAACCTTCAATCCCAACTTCTTGACCAGGGTTTCACTCGCAGCATTCACACAACTACCTCCATCAACAATGAGGCTGCACACTTTCCCTTGGACCAAGCACCGGGTGTAGAAGAGGTTCTCACGCTGCTCCAGCTCCTCAGCCTTGTTTTGCAAGCTTAGAAGTCTTCTTGCTACTAAAAGCTTCCCCTGGACTGGTCCTTCTTCATGTTCTTCTTCAGTGTCTTCTTGGTCAGACTCGGTGATGTCATCTTCTGAGGCATACTCTCCATCTTCCAGCAAAACCATGACTCTCTTGTTGGTACATTCAGAGGCGTAATGACCTCTTCCTTGGCACTTGAAACACTTGACATCACGAGCTCTGGAACTAGAGGCTTCAACCTTGCCTTTGCCCTTGTCAAAAGCACTGCTCGGTTTGGTCTCTTCCCTTGGATAGGACTTGTGATCCTTCTGGAACGGCTTAGACTCCTTAGGGTAAGGTGTCTTTTCTTCCTTGGTGTTGTGTAACCGGTTAGAGCCATAGTGGTTGCGTGAATGTCCCTTCCTCTTGAGCTGTTGCTCCACAAGAATAGCCTTGTGTAGCATCTCTTCAAGCTCCACATAATGTTGCATCTCAACATTGTCTTGTATCTCTCGGTTTAAACCACATAGGAACCTTGACATGGTTGCTTCTCTATCTTCTGATATGCTAGCTCTTAGCATGAGCAACTCCATCTCCTGGTAATACTCCTCCACTGATCTTGAACCTTGAGTAAGCTTTCTAAGCCGGTGATGCAAGTCTCTGTGGTAGTGACTTGGAACAAATCTCTTGCGCATGATAGACTTCATCTTTGTCCAAGTCTCAGCTGGTTCCTCTCCATTCCTTCTACGAGTGGTGATGTACTGATCCCACCAACTTAGAGCATAGTCATAGAATTAAGTAGCAGCAATCTGAATCTTCTTGTGGTTTGTGTACTGCTTACACTGAAAGACTAGCTCAATCTTCTTCTCCCACTCAAGGTAGGCATCCGGATCAGCTTTGCCATGGAATGGGGGTATCTTTATCTTCAAACCAGCAAGCTCATCTCCCTGGTTCATCCTTCTTTCTTGGACACGCCTATTTCTTCTTTGGCTTTGTCTTGAGGATGAACTGAGGTGTTCATACTCATTGTCAGTCTCCTCATAACCGGCATGCTCTTGGCGAGTTGCATGAGGCCTCTCTTCTCTCCTAGCCTCCCGGTTTGGAACTTGACCAGTGGCTCTCCTGATGTCTTCTCTGAGCTCTCTCCGGATGTCATTGAGGTTGGTTCTCATCATCTCGGTCATGGTTGCTACCATGTTCTGATTGAGTTGAGCCGACATAGCCTCCATGAGAAGCTTGTTCTTCCTAACGAGTGCAGCTTCTTCTTCAGACTCGGATCCCATGCTTCCTGCACAAAGGTAAACAAAAATAACCAGTAAAAGGTTTCTAGGTAACAAGATAAGCAAAAAGGAAAAGTAGAACACGAAAGCAAGCTTGTTTTGCAAGACAAAAGCAAAAAGGAACAAACCGGCTAGGTAAAAAGGAAGAAGGTTTCCGCCTACCAAGCAAAAAGGAAATTCCTCTAAACTTTGTCTATTCTTTTCTAAGGTTTTCTAGCACCCTAACAATCTTAACCTACTCGTGTTCAAGGTGATTAACAGGTTTTAAACAGATGAAACAAAGTGATCTAAAAGGAAAAAGAAAACTTATGCGGCTAGGGTTTCTATCTCTCTAGGGTTTCCGCAAGCAAAAAGGAAAATCTCTTAAACCTTGTCTAATCTCTCTGAATTTCGAGCAGCCCTAAACAGATTAGATCTACTGCTTATTCAAGATGAAACACGGATGAAACAAGAACAATAAGAGAGAGAACGAGTACTTCCCAACCAAAGTTGCTCTGATACCACTTGATGCGCCCCTAGGATGCTCTTTGGTTGATGGGAATGGATAATCCTTGCAAGAACGAATCAGAGACTCAAGTTCTTCAAGGCGTGTGGATTGAATGGTGACACAAGAGGGATGGATGAACTCTTGATACTCCTAGATGAACAAACCGGATATGACACACCGATTTAGACACCCTTAGGTCTCTGGATATTACACACCAGAACTCGACACACTTTCTAGAGAGAGAGCCGCCAAGGAGAAAGAATACTCGTTGATAAAAAGTTGGATGGGTTACAATAGGGTTTAGGAACCCTTTAAATAAAAGAAACCAGAGAACAGGCTCTCTAGGGTTTCGAAAATAAGAAAAAAGGAAAACTATAGTTTAAACATAACATAAGCTTAAAATGTAAATACTTCTACTGGTCTTGGGCCGAGAATAGAGCCTAAGTGATTTGTAAGACAAGTCGTGGCCTCGTTAAAAACCTTCCTCCGGAAAACCTCGTGGGACAAAACCAAAAGCAAGGAAAAGAGCACACACCAAATGTCTTGCCTAGACACTAACTCAGCTTGATGTAGAGATGGCTTGAATGGTGTTCAAGACATCTCGGATCAAACCTTGTCCAAGACCTTCTTCTTGTTGTGGATGTGAAGTGAGTAATCCAACAACATTCTCCTTAAGTTTCTTGACTCTGGAACGAGTCATGGGACCTTCTGGAATGGCTAGAGCATCATCACCAGGCTGCTGGTGCATTGTGGCTTCATGTGGCTCATCTAGACTCTCCTTGTTCTCCTTAGTGATCCGGTCCATGATCACATCACAAGAGAGGCCACGCACTATGCAACTGCCAAGGTTCATACAACTGGCAAAATGGTGGCCCAGGATATTCATACACCTTATGAGTCCTAAAGTATCAAAAGGGAGGGCTGTTAAAGAGACACAGAAGTGGTTGGTATTGTGATGCTCCATTGGATCAGTAAAAGAATGGTAGGAGAACAGGCTAGATGCACTTCATCGGAGGTATGTCTTCACCACTAGAGCTAAGTTACTGGGTTTGAAAGATAAGGATATGAGATATGACCATGAGGAAGCCTACAACGAGTGAGAAGTGTGATCAGGGGCATTATCTTTAGCAGAACTTTTGTTTTATCACAATGATTGTGAAGCCTAACTGCCATTCCATAGAGAATCTTTGTTTGGGAATCACAGAGGTGAATGCCCATGGGGGCAAGTCTAATGGAGACAGCTTTGGATTGCCAAGGACTTAAGGATTTGCGATGTTTCTATTGGCCGCATATGAAGAGAGATGTGGAGAGAATCTGTGGGAGGTGTGCTACTTGCAAGCATGCCAAGTCCCAAGTCCAATCCCAGGGTTTGTATACTCCTTTACCCATTCCACACCATCCCTGGAATGACATTTCCATGGACTTTGTTGTTGGATTGCCTAGGACTAGAACCGGAAAGGACTCAATCTTTGTTGTTGTTGATAGGTTCTCTAAGATGGCACATTTCATAGCATGTCATAAGACTGATGATGCATTGCATGTTGCTAACTTGTTCTTTAAAGAAGTTGTTCGTTTGCATGGCATGCCTAGAACTATAGTTTCTGATAGGGATACTAAGTTTCTTAGTTACTTCTGGAAGACACTTTGGTCTAAGCTAGGCACTAAACTGTTGTTTTCTACTACTTGTCATCCGCAAACTGATGGACAAACTGAAGTGGTTAATAGAACCTTAGGAACACTCCTGCGTGCATTCATTAAAAAGAACTTAAGGACATGGGAAGAATACTTACCACATTGTGAATTTGCATACAATCATGCTATGCATTCTGCTTCTAAGTATTCACCTTTTGAGATTGTTTATGGGTTCAATCCCACCTCTCCTTTGGATCTAATGCCTTTACCTGAGTGTGAAAGGATCAGTCTAGATGGCAAGAAGAAAGCAGAGATGGTCCAACGGATCCATGAGAAGGCTAGACAAAACATTGAGCAGAAAACCAAGCTTTATGAGAAGCAAGCCAACAAGGGGAGACGTGTGAGAACCTTTGAAGTTGGTGACCAAGTTTGGTTGCACCTGAGGAAGGATAGGTTCCCCAACGAGAGGAAGTCCAAACTGATGCCAAGGGTTGATGGACCTTTCGAGATCATCCACAAGATCAATGACAATGCCTACAAACTTGATCTCCAAGGTAAGTATGATGTATCAAATAGCTTCAATGTCACTGACTTGGCTCCTTTTGCTGTAGATGAACCTGATTTGAGGACAAATCCTTTTCAAGAGGGAGGGGATGATGTGATCATGGACCGGATCACTAAGGAGAACAAGGAGAGTCTAGATGAGCCACATGAAGCCACATTGCACCAGCAGCCTGGTGATGATGCTCTAGCCATTCCTGAAGGTCCCATGACTCGTTCCAGAGTCAAGAAGCTTAAAGAGAATGTTGTTGGATTACTCACTTCACATCCACAACAAGAAAGTCTTGGACAAGGTCTGATCCGAGATGTCTTGATCACAATTCAAGCCATCTCTACATCAAGCTGAGTTAGTGTCTAGGCAAGACATGGGGTGCGTGCTCTTTTCCTTGCTTTTGGTTTTGTCCCACGAGGTTTTCCGGAGGAAGGTTTTTAACGAGGCCACAACTTGTCTTCACATCACTTAGGCCCTATCTCGGTCCAAGTCTAAAAGAAGTTTACATTTTATGTTATTTTAAGCTTATGTTAAAGTTAAACTATAGTTTCCATTTTGCTTATTTCCGAAACCCTAGAGAGCATGTTCTCGGTTTCTTTTATTTAAAGGGTCTCTAAACCCTATTGTAAGCGATCCAACTTTTATCAACGAGTTATCTTTCTCTTGACGGCTCTCTCTCTAGAAAGTGTGTCGAGTTCTGGTGTGTAATATCCAGAGACCTAAGGGTGTCTAAATCGGTGTGTCATATCCGGTTTGTTCATCTAGGAGTATCAAGAGATCGTCCATCCCTCTTGTGTCACCATTCAATCCACAAACCTTGAAGAACTTGAGTCTCTGATTCGTTCTTGCAAGGATCTATCCATTCCCATCAACCAAAGAGCATCCTAGGGACGCATCACTTACCAAACCGCCCAGCCTATAGGGTGAACCCGGAGGAAGCCAAAGAACTAGAGAAGCAGGTGCAAGACTTGATGGATAAGGGATACATCAGGGAGAGTCTAAGCACTTGTGCAGTTCCAGTTTTGTTAGTGCCAAAGAAAGATGGGACTTGGAGGATGTGTGTTGACTGCCGTGCCATCAACAACATAACCATCAAGTATAGACACCCAATACCAAGGCTTGATGACATGCTGGATGAACTTAGTGCTGCAACTATCTTTTCAAAGATAGGCCTGAAGAGTGGTTATCACCAGGTTAGAATGAAGGAAGGTGATGAGTGTAAGACTGCCTTTAAAACCAGAAGGGGACTCTATGAGTGGCTAGTCATGCCATTTGGTCTCACCAATGCCCCAAGCACCTTCATGCGCCTCATGAACCATGTCTTAAGGGTATACATCTGTAAGTTTGTAGTTGTTTACTTTGATGATATTTTGATCTATAGCACTAGCCTAGAAGATCATCTTAAACATCTTGAAAAGGTTTTAGAAAAACTGCGCCTAGAACATCTATATGCTAACCTTAAGAAGTGTACCTTTTGCACTGATCAACTAGTATTCCTAGGCTTTGTTGTTAGTTCACAGGGACTGAAAGTAGATGAAGAGAAGATCAAAGCAGTGCAAGATTGGCCTACCCCAACCACCATTGGCCATGTGAGGAGTTTCCATGGTTTGGCCAGTTTCTATAGGAGGTTTGTCAAAGACTTCAGCACCATAGCAGCCCCACTGACATCAGTGATCAAGAAGGATGTTTCCTTCAAATGGGGAACTGAACAGGAAGAAGCTTTTCAAAAACTAAAACTAGCTTAACTAATGCTCTTGTTTTAGTTTTGCCTAACTTTGACAAAACTTTTGATATTGAATGTGATGCCTCAGGAACAGGTGTGGGAGCCGTGTAAACTCAAGGGGGAAAACCAGTAGCATTCTTCAGTGAAAAACTACATGGAGCAACCCTCAACTACCCCATCTATGACAAGGAACTGTATGCTTTAGTGAGGTCACTAGAGACTTGGCAGCACTACCTCTTATCCAAAGACTTTGTGATCCACACTGACCATGAGACACTCAAGTACTTGAGAGGACAAAACACCTTGAAGAAGAGACATGCTCGTTGGTTGGAGTTTGTGGTATCATTTCCCTATGTGATCAAGTACAAGAAGGGAAAAGAGAACATTGTAGCCGATGCCTTATCCAGGAGACATGCGCTTATATCACTGATGGAGGCTAAGGTTATGGGTTTTGAACACATCAAGGATGAGTATGGAGAGGATCCTGACTTTGGAGACATCTACAAGCAGTGTAGACAAGGAGCATTTGGGTCTTTCTTCCAGCAAGATGAGTTCCTTTTCAGGGACAAGAGACTATGTATTCCACAAGGATCAATGCGTGATCTGATCCTGAGAGAAGCACATGGAGGGGGACTCATGGGAAATTTTGGCCGAGACAAGACACTAAGCATTGTAGCTGAGCATTTCTTCTGGCCACACTTGAGGAGAGATGTGGAGAGGTTCTGTGCCAGGTGCATCATCTGTCTCAAGGCAAAGTCCAGGTTACATCCCCATGGATTATACATTCCTTTGCCTATCCCTGACCTACCTTGGGTAGAAATTTCCATGGATTTTGTTCTAGGATTGCCAAAGATCAGAAACAATGATTCCATCTTTGTGGTAGTAGACAGGTTCTCTAAGATGGCACACTTCACTCCTTGCAACAAAACCAATGATGCATCCCAAACTGCTGACTTATTCTTCAAGGAAGTGGTGAAACTTGATGGCATCCCTAGAACCATTGTTTCTGACCGAGACACCAAGTTCTTGAGCCACTTTTGGAGGACACTTTGGAGGAAGCTGGGAACTAAGCTACTCTTCTCTACAACCTGCCACCCACAGACTGATGGTCAGACTGAGGTTGTGAACCGCACACTCTCCACACTACTGAGAGCCACGGTTGGTAAAAACTTGAGGAATTGGCTTGATTGTCTACCTTTCATTGAGTTTGCTTACAACCGAGTTCCACACTCCGCTACAAAGCTATCACCTTTTGAGATTGTGTATGGGTTTAAGCCAACAACACCTCTGGATCTTAACACGTTCCTAGGATGCTTCTCTGGATTGTTTGGGATAGATCCTTGCATAAACAAATCAAAAGACTCAAGTTTACCAAGGCTTGTGGATCGATTGGTGACACAAAGAGGTGTGGAAGATCTCCTTGATACTCCTAGGCACTAGATCGGATATGACACACCAAACTAGAACCCTTAGTCTCCGGATATGACTCACCAGCAAGCTCTTGCACTCGACAAAGATCAGAGAGAAAGAGAGAATACAAAAGGTTTATGTTAAACGACTGCGTGCCTTAGAATGAGGTTTACACGAGTTTAAATAGAAACCAAGGAACAGGCTCCTTTAGGTTTCGAGAATCATAACAAAATAAAAAACATAGTCTAAACTTAAACTAAGATAGAAATGTGGTCGGTCCTAATATGCATACATATCATGCATATCCTAAGATACACCAACTAGGTGATTTGTGAAGCAAACTAAGGCCTCGTTAAAAACCTAACTTTAGAAAACCCATTGGGACAAAACCAAAGGTAGGGAAAAAGAGCACACTTAGGTTGCTTGCCTAGTTGATGATCAGCTTGATAAAGGGGTAGCTTGAATGGTGGTGAGGGTGTCTTGGTTGATCAAGCTTCGGCCAAGACAATCTTCTTGTATGAGTGACATCTTAAGTAATCCTCCAATAGCTTCCTTGAGCTTCTTTGATCTGGAAAGAGTCATAGGCCCTTCTGGAATAGACAATGCATCTTCATCAATTGGTTTGTCCATCAGCTCACCATCTCCATTAGTTTGCTGGTCCATGATCACATCATCCCCTCCCTCTTGAAAAGGATTTGTCCTCAAATCTGGCTCATCTGCGACAAAAGGAATCAAGTCAGTAACGTTGAAGCTATTACTCACATCATACTTACCTTGGAGGTCCAGCTTGTAGGCATTGTTGCTGATCTTCTTTATGACCTCAAAAGGTCCATCGACCCGCGGCATCAGTTTAGATTTCCTTTCATTTGGAAATCTCTCTTTCCTTAGATGTATTGACCTTAGGTAATAAAGAAGACAAAGAAATAAAGAGGATGGGCTTACTTTGGAGGCAAGGCAATCCATACAAGTGTACGGAATGACTTGACATACAAGGCACCCATCCGTGACCTAGAAGAAACTTGAGAAGCAAGGAAAAGAAGAGCCACTCGCCAAATTTGAATATTCAAACAAGAGTGAACTGTTGGGAAGCAAGGAGACAAAGGAGAGGATTTGTTTATAGTTAAAGTCACATGTGCTGAACCCTTCCACTTGCAACCAGACCGTTCAGCACAAGTCACTTTCACCCACAGAACCTCGGCCAGAGCATCTTTATTTTATTCATTTCCTTTTGTCTGTTCAGAAGTGTACAGAAGGCATCTTGCCTATTTAAGTTACTTGTATGCAGTTTACACAAAGCAAGGAATAAAATGTCCTTCTCTATTCTCTCTTATTCTCTCGTGCAAACACTTCTCTCTCTCTCTCTCCTCCTGTTCTCGAATCAAACTCCCCTTTTCTCTTGTGTTCTTCATTCTGTTCTTAACAAAACTTACATGGTATCAGAGCCTTTTTGGCTCCTAAACCTATTTTTTCTTCCGCAAAACTACTCTATTCTCTTCACTCTTTCTTTTCAACCGATCAGTTCTTGAGTTTTCTTGAAGAACATCCTTTTATCCAGCGGATAATAGCTCTGTTCTTGCGAGTTCTTCAACTGTTCTTCATCTTGTTTGCTTCTTATTTTCTTGAGACATAGAGAGATAGCTTGTTCCTATTTGTTTTCTGTCTAAACTCTTATCCAGAAACCAAATATTTTCCAGTTTTCTTTCAAAACCCTCAAGAACACCCTTTTACCCACTGGATAATAGCAACTCGAAATGGAGCAAAACAAGGCAGTGGTGATTCCAGTCACTCTTAAAGGAGTGAACTACCTTCTATGGTCAAGATTGATCAAGAATGCCCTTGGTGGAAGAGGGGTTCACTGGTGCCATTTTCATTCCAGTCATCCTCAAAGGTCCCAACTACCTTCTCTGGTCACGCCTGGTGAAGACAGCCCTTAGTGGAAAGGGGTTATGGAGCCATTGCATCTCAGGTGCTCCAAACTCCTCCAAAGCTGTCGCCTCTCAAGAGAGTTCATCCAGTGGTGATACTGGTTCTCCTATTGTCTAGGAAGAGAAGTGGCAACAAGATGACTACACGGTCTTGACCTTTCTCCAAAGCTCCTTAGAAAGATCTATCATTGAAGCCTACTCATACTGTGAGAGTGCTAAAGAGCTTTGGGAAACCTTAAACAAGATCTATGGTAACATCTCTAACCTCAGCCGAGTCTTTGAAATCAAGAGAGCCATCAACAACCTGTCCCAAGAGAATGAGGAGTTCACGGTGCATCTAGGAAAGTTCAGAGCCCTTTGGTCTGAACTTGAGATGCTGAGACCTCAATCTCTTGACCCAGAGGTGTTGAATGAAAGAAGGGAGCAAGACAAGGTGTTTGGCCTGCTCTTGACCCTCAGTCCTACCTTCAATGACCTTATCAAACATATCCTAAGGTCTGAGAAGCTTCCCACGCTTGAATAGGTGTGTTCCCAAGTCCAAAAGGAGGAAGGTTCACACGGGTTGTTTGAAGCAAAGGAGAGTCCTCTCCTTGCATCACAAGCTGAAGCAGTTCCTCAGTCCCACAAGGCGGCTTACAAAAGGGAGGACAGAAGGGGTCTCAAGTGCGAGCATTGCAAGAGGGATGGACACACCAAGGAGAGGTGTTGGGTACTTAACCCACATCTCAAACCTGCCAAGTTCAGATGAGCCGTGTTCATGGAGGTTCAAGGAATCAGCTCAGATTCCTTGGGTTGTAAGCAAACCTCCTAAACCCTTAATAAGAGCTTGTGTCTTTGTTTAGTTGTGCATTGAGTGGTGTTTGTGTCCCAGGATCTCCTGGCTTGTTTATTGCATTGTAGTATGTTCCTGGTCGCTTTTGTCATAGCTTATCCATCATGGTTGTCTTGAAGCATTTAGAAGTTGTCTAAGCTCTTGGTTCATGGTTTTGATAATCTGTTTTGCAAAGCATATCTCATTTTGTCTAAGTTCAATCCGGTTGCTTACTGGTTCTAATGCCTTTGTTTAATCCATCAGTGTTTGCTTGCATCATTTAGAAGCTGTCTAGGTTGCTTGCATCATTGGTTTTGATTGGAACTGGTGTGCATAGTCTCTTATAGCACTCGGATTGAACCTATTGCATTCATATAGCTTTGCTTAAGTTGTTGCATACATCTATTGCTGCATGAAATTAAAAGCCTAAAGTGTCAGTGTATTGTTGAAAGCATACATTGCTCTTTAGAGATTGAAATGTTCTTGATCTTGTTCTTGTGATTAGCTTGTTTCAAGATCATAGCTTGTTGAGGCATTGGAGATCAAACCGGATGTGTGATCTTGGTTTGGTCCCAATGGGATGATCTAATCTTGCATTGAGTTATGTTGATGTTAGGTACACAAGATACAGTGACAAACCAAACCAAGGTGACAAGATACTGATCTTATGCCATTGCATATCATCACTGGACGAGTCAGTCCACAAACTACAGGAAGTGTAGTGTGATTGAATATGCAATGAGAGGATGATGCCATTGTATGATACCACATGGACGTGTCAGTCCCAAAGTCTACAAGAAGTGTAGAGTGGGTGATCATACAATGAGAGACTACCTTGTGAGGGCTCTTAAGGTGATTCAAACACCATTTATTCATGGTATAAGGAAGAGAGCCAAAACTCACAAGGGTTAGGACATCAAGTCTTGTAATAACTGATGGTTCCTTAAGACCATGGAACTGTATACACTAAATCACAAGCTTAGCTCCTCCCATAGTCTCGGAGTTAAGCTTGAGGGGGAGTCTAAATGTACATGATCCATGGTCCAGTATCAAGCCGTGCAAGGACTTCAACAAAGGATCACCAAACCGGGTCTAGGCAGTGGCGTGTCTATGCAAAGAGGCTGTTCAGAGCAGCCTTGGTTGTGTGCCTATGAAAGCTCAGTTCAATGCGGCCTCTGTGGTGAGGTGATTGAAAACTGAAGCTGAAAGCTCCACACACCTCCCATCAAGTTGGTGTTGCCATGAAGAGGTTGCAACCGGCCAAGTGTGAGGGATTCAAGTGACAAAGCAGTCACTCCTCATCCAAACAAAAAGGGAAGTAACTTGAACTCAATCTATTACAAGTCTTCATCATTTCTATGGTTCTTAAAATGCTTGAATAGATTGGTTCTGATTGTTAAAATGGAATAAGTTCTAGTACTTGAGCCTTAGTTGAAACCATCTTTGATATCTTGCTTCAGTTAGAAGATTGTCTAAGTTGCTAGAATCTCTGGTTTAGTTTAAACTTTGAGCCTTGTCTAATCTTGATAAGTACTGATGCACCTTTGGGATAATGTATCAGGTACCATTACCAGTGCTTGAGCCTCACAGAAGATGATCATGGTCGTTTCCTAGCTTCTCTAAGGTGGCCTTGAAGTCAGTTGAGAGGGGGAGACCCAAACCGGGTCTATGAAGAGGTCAAGCCGAGTTCTATGAGTGTGCGAGCCTTGTGTTGTTGGCTGCACGAGTTTAGGCCACGATCCAGAGTCCTTTGTGTCCAACCACACTGGTTCTAAGGCACAAAGGCTCAATGGTCAATCCCTAGGCCTTGAAAGAACTTACTCTTTCCTTGCCAAGGTTTTATCCCTAAGGAGGGTTTTCTTTGGTAAGGTTTTAACGAGGAGGGACTTCAGGGTTCCAAGCTTGACTCAGGATCTATAGAGTCAAGCTTGAGGGGGAGTGTTAACCTGAAGTGATAAACCATCTCACTAAAGGTTAATGTGCAAAGCTTGGGCAAAACCCACTTAGAGACTGATCAAGGTCTAAGGAGGGTCCAGAAGTTATGCAGAGCTAGAACAAGGTTCAGGAGGGGTTTACTATGAAGGAAGAAGGCTTGGGAGAAGTTTGGGATCAAATGGGTCGATGTGCAAAGTTAGGGCGTCCGTACTGTACGGCCGTACGGACTGTACGGCCTGTACGGACGAGCCAACCCGGAAAACTTTATTCTCGACCATTTGAAGACATTTTAGGTTTGTGAAAAAACCGGGTCAAGTTGTACGGACCAAACCCTAAATCCGTACAACCCTAGGTCTTGCCTTGTATCCCAAGTCACAGAGAAGTTTCAATGGTGAAGAAAGAGTCTCGGATGGTTTGGAGAAGAAGATGGGATCAGAATGGCATCTTGGGAAGGATCTGCGAGATGCTGCTTGCTGAGGATAAGGTTTATGCCTGTACAGGCTGGAAAGGAAGGGGAGCTTGGACTATGAACCTGGACTGTTCACTGGACAGATGCATTAAGCTTGTTAGGCGATTCTCAGCCAAGTTCTCCCTTGACCGGCCAGGCTGTCTCCAAGCATGTGAAGCCTCTGGTCCATTCGTTTCAAAACCTTCCCTTGACTCCACATGCTTACTCTGATATTTTGTAAACCCTATTGTTGCTCTCTTTATCTATATAAACCCTTGTATGTCGATGGTAAATGATAAGCTGAGATTTTCTCTCCTTCACAATCTCTTAGTCTCTATTCTCTCTTTTCTCTCTAGTCTCTGGTTACTTAGTCTTATAATCTCTCTTATACTCTCATAAACTCTCTAATCTTTCACGAATCTCTCTCTCACTCTCTTATCAATCTCGTTCCTTCATCATCAAGTCTCATTCACTTCATCTCCATTCTCGTTCATCATCACTCAACACTTAGTCTCTGAAAACTTTCAAAGGTGTGCAGCCTCATTGTTAATGGAGGTAGTTGTGTGAATGCTGCGAGTGAAACCATGGTCAAGAAGTTGGGATTGAAGGTTCAGAAGCATCCCAAACCTTACCGGCTACAATGGCTGAATGAAGAAGGCACCATGAAGGTTTCAAGCCAAGTCCTTATTCCCTAAGCCATTGGGAGATATGAAGATGAAGTCTTGTGTGATGTGTTGCCAATGGAAGCTGGTCACATACTTCTTGGGAGACCTTGGCAATCTGATCGCCGAGTTATCCATGATGGCTTCACCAACAAGCACTCCTTTGAGTTCAAGGGACGTAAGACCACTCTGGTTCCCTTGACACCTAAGGAAGTTCAACAAGATCAGATTCAACTCCAAAAGAAGAATGAGATTGATCTAAAACCGGCTGGAACTAAGAAGCCAAACTTCTATGCTAACATGGGTGATATCAAAAGAACTCTCTACTCTAAATAATCTGCTATCTTACTTGTGTTTAAAGAAACTCTTTTGTGTGAGAATAAGAGATTTAGAGAGAGTTTACTTGCTGGAAACTGAAGAACATGAAGAACAAGAGAGAGAGAGAGGAGATTTCGAAATGTAAAGAGAGAGAAGGAGAGAAATGATTTCCTTGCTTAATGTGTTATGGGAACAACCCATAAATAGGGAAACAATAGGCAAGCAGACAGAAGAGAAAATAATAAACAAATACATCAGAAACAGCCAAATTGGCTTAGCCAGCAGCAGAGAAAGGGACAGGTCTGAAGTGGTCCCAAGAATTCAAATTCAAATTCTTCAGATCACATGTGACTTCTTTCCTTGTCTCCAACGTCCATATAATCTTGGTGTGACCAGACTAAAGTTTTCTGGTTAAGGTAACCAGTTCTGATCCATTTAGCACTTCCCCTTGTCTTGCACGCCAAGTTAGGGCACTTCCTCTTGTCTTGCACGCCAAGTTAGGGCAAGGTTGTACGGACAACCTTGTTCCACAAGCTTCACTTAAACGCTGCTTATTCTTCTGATTGTATTGTCTTTTATCTCTTGATGTCTTCATGTCAACAACTTCTCCTTGTCATTTATTTCTTCATGTCAACACTCCCCCTCAAGCTTGAACATAGGGACTGGTCAAGCTTGGAAGCCATGAAGCATTCCCTCATTAAAACCTCAGCTAGGTAAAACCACTTGGGAGAAAACCCAAGCCATGGAAAAAGAGTAGAACACTTCATGGAGGGGAGATCAGTGACATGTGAGGTCTATGAGTCCAAGCTTTGGATGAATGAACTCACAGACTTTAGTACTTGCAGCCTTTGTGAAGATATCAGCTAACTGGTCTTCACTTCTTGTATAGCATGGTAGGATGATCCTTTGCTCCACAGCATGCCTGACCTTATGACAGTCCACCTCAATGTGTTTGGTTCTCTCATGAAACACATTGTTGGATGCTATGTGTATTGCAGCTTGATTATCACAATGCATTGTGATTAGTGATGTAGTCTCTATACCCAAGTCTCTTAGCAGGTTCTTGATCCAAATGAGTTCACTAGTAAGCTTCCTCATTGCTCTATATTCAGCCTCAGCACTTGAACATGATACCACCTTCTGCTTCTTGCTCTTCCAAGTGACTAAGTTTCCTCCAATGAAAATGCAATAGTCTGTTGTAGACCTCCTGTCTACTCTATCACCAGCCCAATCTGCATCACAATACCCCACAATCTCTGTGTTCTTGTTGCAACCCATCCATACTCCTTGTCCTGGTGCTTCTCTTAGATATCTCAAGATCCTCTCCACCATGTTCCAGTGATGTATCTTGGGTGTTTGCATATGCTGACTGACTTGATTGACTGCAAAACAACGTCTGGTCTAGTGATGGTAAGGTAGATGAGCTTTCCAACCATTCTCTTATAGTGCTTGACATCTTCATAAGGTTTGTCCTCAAACTCCCCCTCACGCAACACCTTATAGCCATATTCTAGTGGAGTTTTGGCTGCTCTTCTTCCTAGATCACCTGCCTCATTCAACAAATCAAGTGTGTACTTCCTTTGGGATAAGAACAGTCCCTCTTTAGACCGGCATATTGTTAGTTTATGAAGAATATGGTGAAGAACACTCAAGAACAGGAGAGAGAGAGTGAGTTTAATTCGAGAGCAGAAGAAAGAGAGAGATGTTTGTTGTTTGTACTCGACAGAGAGAATAGAGAATAAGGAAGGATTCTGATTCCTTAATTTCGACATAAGAGGATACAGAGGTATATAAAGACATAAGATCAGAAAGAGAAACAATAAAATAATGTTTGGTCTGGTCGATGAAAGTGACCTGACCTAAACGGTCCACTATGCTTATTCAAACATGTGACTTCTGTTCAAATGCTCCCACTTGCTCCAGTCGAGTGTAAACGGTCACCTCTTGCTTCTGGAACCTCTTGGCCGACATCCCATTCAGTTCCTTCACTTCCAAGGCACGTTAGGTTACAAGTAGGGTTAGGGTTGTCCGTACAGGTTGTACGGACTAACTTGAGTCACACGTTTCTTCTCTTCTTATGATTTCTTCATTCCTTCATGTTCCATACTTCATGTCTTCTCTTTATTTCTTTACTGATCAATACTCCCCCTCAAGCTTGACCTAATGCAATGGTCAAGCTTGGACACCATGAAGACTTCCCTCATTAAAACCTTAGTATGCAAAACCCAGTGGGATAAAAACATACTAAGGAAAGAGTAGAAGCTCCATGGTAAGGGTTTACTCTTGTCTGATGTCAGTGAGTCCAAGTTTGGGATAGATGGACTCACACACCTTTGAACTCGCAGCTTTAGTAAAGATATCTGCTAACTGATCTTCACTCCTGGTGTAGCATGGTAAGATCACTCCTTGTATCACCATTTGCCTCACTTTGTGGCAGTCTACCTCAATGTGTTTTGTCCTCTCATGGAATACTGAATTTGAGGCTATGTGTATGGCTGCCTGGTTGTCACAATGCATTGTGATTGGTGAGGTGATCTCAATGCCTAAATCTTTGAGTAGACCTTTGATCCAAGCTAGCTCGTTTGTAAGTTTCATCATGGCTCTATATTCAGCTTCAGCACTTGAACATGACACCACCTTTTGTTTCTTGCTTTTCCAGGTCACCAGGTTGCCTCCAATGAATGTGCAGTAGCCAGTGGTGGACTTCCTATCATTTCTGTCTCCTGCCCAATCAGCATCACAGTATCCTACTACTTCTGTGTTGCCATTACATCCCATCCATACTCCTTGTCCAGGAGCTCCACTGAGATATCTAAGTATCCTTTCCACCATTTTCCAGTGATGAACCTTTGGCACTTGCATATGCTGGCT
Organism: Moricandia arvensis; assembly: GCA_905132765.1. Taxonomy (NCBI): domain Eukaryota; kingdom Viridiplantae; phylum Streptophyta; class Magnoliopsida; order Brassicales; family Brassicaceae; genus Moricandia; species Moricandia arvensis. The sequence continues at coordinate 1,984 of CAJHQP010005010.1, read as the reverse complement.
CACCTGGTTCACAGCAAAACAAATATCAGGTCTAGTGATAGTTAAATATATAAGCTTACCAACTAGTCTTCTGTATTGTTTTGGGTCATCAAATGGTGTTGCTTCATACTCCCCCTCACGCAAGATCTTATAGCCATCCTCCAATGGGGTCTTTGCTGGTTTCTCACCAAGCATACCTGCTCCATTCAAGAGATCAAGTGTGTACTTTCTTTGGATAAGAAGAGCCCCTCTTTACATCGGCAAACTTCTATTCCAAGAAAGTACTTTAGCTCACCCAAATCTTTAATATCAAAAACAGATTTCAAATAAGCTTTAGTGGTTTGTATACCTTCTTTGTCACTCCCTGTGATGATGATATCATCAACATACACAAGGATGACTACTATACCTAGTTGGCTGGTGAGAGTGAATAGAGTATGGTCTGCCTCAGATCGACTAAACCCTTTTCCATTGAGGGTAGTGCTGAGTTTATGGTACCAAGCTCTTGGTGATTGCTTTAGCCCATAGATAGCCTTCTTGAGTCTCAATACATTTCCTGGTTTGACCATGTCTTCTAGACCAGGAGGAGGGCGCATGTAGACCTCATCCTCTAGTTCTCCTTGAAGGAAGGCATTCTTCACATCCATTTGCCATAGATCCCACTCCAAGTTGGTTGCAAGTGAGAGTATGATTCTGATGGTATGGAGTTTTGCAACTGGTGCAAATGTGTCCAAGTAATCTTCTCCATAAGTCTGAGTGAACCCCCTTGCTACCAGCCTTGTCTTCTTTCTTTCTGGTTTTCCATTAGCTAGATACTTGATGGTGTAGATGAGGCGACTTGTTACTGCTTTCTTTCCTTTTGGAAGCTCAGTCTCAAACCATGTATCATTTTTGATCATGGCATTGATTTCATCTTCAACTGATGCTCTCCATTCATCATCGGCCATTGCCTCTTCATAGGTTCTTGGAAGGTATTCTTGATCTACATTGCTTATGAAGGCTTGATGTTCTTCTGGATACTGAGCCAAGGAACAAACTGCCTGAATGGGGTGAGCAACTACATTGGCATTGAAGTATACCCTTTTATTTTTCCAGGTGTCTGGATCATGCCTAATCCTGGTGCTTCTTCTCAATGGTTGTACTTGTACTTGCTCTTCAGTGTCCTCATCTCCATGAACTTGGGATTGATCAGTATCAGGTTGATCATGACTTTCAGAACCTTCATGCTGCAGTGTTTCATCTTCTGGTTCTGGTTGTGGTTTGTTGCCCCCCTCATGATCAACCTGGATACCCTCTTCAACTGTATCGGCGGCTTGATGAGGCTCTTCTCTTGGATCCTCCCTAGCCTTGGGCTGGTTGACACCAAGGCTCTCCAGGATGATTCTCAAGTTAGTCGGCCTATCTGATGGGGCGTGTGAGAGGTCTTTCAGATTATCCCAGCTCTTCTCACCATAATACCCCTTGGACTCCACAAATTTAACATCCCTTGAGACCATTACCCTCCTAGTTTCTGGAACATAGCACTTGTAACCTTTTTGATTTGCAGAATACCCAATGAATATTGCTTTGAAACTTTTGGCTTCAAGTTTATTTCTTTGTTCTCCTGGAATCAAAACAAAGCAGAGACACCCAAACACACGCAAATGATCAAGAGAGGGTTTGGTTTTATTCAATACCTCATAAGGAGAGATATCATGGAGGATCCTTGTAGGTGTTCTATTGATCAGGTAGCATGCTGATACCACAGCATCACCCCAAAAACGTTTTGGGACATTAGTGTGGAACATCATACTCCTAGCAACCTCCATGAGATGTCGATTTTTTCTCTCTGCCACTCCATTTTGTTGAGGTGTGTAGGGGCAACTGGTTTGATGGATGATCCCATGTCTGGCTAAATGGTTTTTGAAAGCATGGCTTGTGTATTCTCCACCATTATCTGACCTAAAGATTTTAATCTTGACATTGAAATGATTAGTGATATAGCTCTGAAAGTTTATAAAGGCTT